>JZKD02S1697452.1:505722-526017 GCA_000966675.3 Picea glauca
TTCCTTCTAGGGAAAAAAACCCTAACATAATTTCTACCATTAGATCTGTGACCTTATAATGAATGGTCCAGATTTACAATGAAATTACAATATACATTTACAAGGAAATTTTTCCTGGGGATATCCCCCCCAGACCCCGCAGAGGGGGTACCCCCCCTCTTCACTCCCCCGCGTGGAAGAGTGTACATGCTTCTAGGGTGTAAAGTCTTCATGGGGTATAAACACGGCTGAAAGAAAGGACCCCAATCAGGAAGATAATCAGGCTCCACAACCAACAATACTCTTTGTGAGTGACTACAAGACTTTCAATGAGGTCGAGTTCAGAGAGTTCTGTCTATTCGACTGGTATAAGGAATTCCGCAGGCCATTCCTTGGTTATTTCCTCCATATATTCCTTGGCAAGTTTGTAATAGGACTAGATATATTCCTTGTGTTCATCTCCACATGCAGTAATGTAAATGAAGTGCTTGTCTACATGAAACTTTGCTATTGGCCTAAACCTATGAAGTGTATTCGGCATCATCAGAGGGAAGGATTCAATGGCCCTCTTCAGCTGCAAGTAGTAGGTGTGGAACACTTCATTGGACTGCAATTTCTTTTCCATGTCGCTCAAATAGAAGAGGGTAGTGAACCTCGTGGCCAGTGGTTCGGACGGTTCGAATTCAAGGAAGTTTTCTCCCTCCAGAATCTCCCAAGCGATGAAGGCAATGAGAATCAACAACCAGTTGAACTGAAACTTGTATCCTTGGTCTTACACTTTACAACAATCTTTCTCCAACTGGTTGATGAGGTAGCTCACCTAGTTCATATGCATCCCCTCGATGCACTTCCCTATGAGGTCGATGAAGAAAACTGTGACCTGCATTGGTCTATTCTTCCTGATGATCTTTCCTGCTATCAACTGACAAGGTAGGCGCACTACATCATTTTGGATGGAGGCTACCTTGTAGCCGCTCTTCCCCTTCTCTAGATAATCATAGGTGTCCTTTATTCACTGGGCTAGGGCATGATCAATAGCCTTCCCTGGGTAAAATTATTGAGGGCCCGGTCCTTGCATGCTCAATCCAGTGATCTGGTGGATCAACGCCAGATCTATAGTGATGCGCCTATCCAACCATAGGTAACCACCATGGTATCACGATAGTAGGAGTTTAATGCACATGTTAACATCCTGATGTCTACCAAGGTGTGGTATCTTCATCACATTAAGGATTTTTTATCTTTCAATGTCCATCGTCCATGACTAGGGGATTATCTTCGAATTCTTCCCCATTGTCTTTGTCAAGTACTTATGTGGTGTGAACATTCCATAATTCTTGCGGTCTCCCAAGTTGAAATAACTGATCTTTAGCATCATAATCTGTCCCAATTGCAGTCCAACTACATGTATCACCTTTGGGAGGTACAAAGTGATCAATGTATAGACAAAGTCCCTTGAGACGCTATCACGACTAACCATACCATCTAAAGGTGGGATATAGTTGGGCAGGACCGATGGGATGAGATTTGCATTCGCCAATTCGTCACGATGCTTTCTCTATTTCTCTGTCACAGTTTTGGATGGCCTAGATCGACGTATAGTTGATGGGGAGGCTTGCAATCCTCTCATCGATGAGGCATGTGCTCCTGTGGACATGACCCTCTCATCCATGAGATCAATCATAATCTCTTCAACAGATTTCTCTACTGTGCTTATTACACATTATTTTAGTCACCCTAGTGATGTTTCTACAACATGTGTTCAGCCTTCCAAAAGAACCTTTCTTCATAAGAAAAGTGACTGGCTCCCTCTTCTACAAAGCTTGTTTTTAGAAGGTCATCATAGGCTAGCCATAAGGTACAATTCATAAATTACTGATTTCCATAGAATGTCATGAAACTTCTTGCGACGTTTCCGCAAGCTTCACCATAGCCAGGGTGCGGCAGCATTGGAAGACTGAGAAAAGGATGAATCTCATGAAAGTTATAGAAGGGATCTTATAGAATATGAGGTGGCATCCTTATGGATGGGATCCTACTCACTTGTCTGATTTGGTGGGATCATCCTAATCTCTTTAACCACCTCTCTTTCTCCTATATAATGATGGATTTCTCATGGAAAAGGTTAAGCAAGCATAAGGAAAGATCAAGCAAGGAATTAATGAAGGAATAGACTAAGAATTGTGTGAGGAATTCTATCTCTATTGATGCTTGAGGTCTTCATCTTTCCATCAAGTTATTGTGGATCCTCTTCATGCAAGTTTGGAGTAAGTGTGTGTGTTGGAGCAAAGGGCCACCGAAAGGGAACCTTGCGACATCATGGTTGTTTGGTTGTATCTTCCACTTTTACTTAATATAATATACTATCATATTTATTTCCCATAAAATCATTGTCATTTTATTACATGACTCCTTGATCACATGTGTAAGTTTTCATTGAATATACTATTGTTGCTTTCGCTTTGGTTGGTTTGTGTTTCATTGCAGATCCAATATCACAATAGCACTGAAGTGGAGAAGGGACAAAAAAGATATAAGGAAGCAATATTCAAAGGTATGTCATCCATCTCTTGTTCAATAGTAAACTCAATGATGAAATCTTAGAGAAAGCATCATGTCCTGTCTTTTTTTGTTATAGATCCAGGTGGATCTAGGGAGATCAGTTTATGTCTGCATTCACCGATTTATCCAATAACAACGCTAAGGTCGCTCGACATATACTCTCATGATCAAATGTCTCAGATAGGTGGAAAAACACTTAAAGTAAGTAGAACGGGTGGAAAGGTCTCAATAAGCACTGCGCAAAAGAAATAAATTCTATGTGGGCTCAGATAATCACAATTTTCAAAAGTGTCCTTGGTGCAACATTTGATGGGTTAAATAGAAAACACCGTAACAGACTCCTACAATGGGTAGGAATGCCTCAATCAATACAATTCCATCCATTATGGCATGGTCCTAATGGTCCAATGGAAATCTTTCCAGCAATAACTGTGTTTCTAGTTGTTCTGGAGCATCATTCTAATGGTCGAGATGCCTCCAATGGTCATATTACTTTGCCATGGCAAAGTGCCAGATTGTGTTGTTTTGCTATTCCCGAAAGGTTCAAGTTCTACAAGCCTTCCTTCTACGAAGTGCTCTCTGGAAACTCCTGCAATTTTTCTAGCTTTTCTTTCTTCTTACTGAGCCTTCTTTCTTTCTTTCCTATGATCTGTGTCTCTAGATTCCTCTTTCCATTATTTTTATTATCTCCTCTTAGCATATTAACTTTTCACTACTGAGGGTCTTTCACAGGGTTCGAGGGTAATTCTTTTTCTCTTACTACGTCTAGAGTAGGTTCTCTTCTCTTCTGCATGGATAAGTTCTTTAAGCCTTCTTGCGTTCTTTCAACTTCAACAGTCAGGTCTATGGCCATTAGTAGCTTCGACTTGTCCTCCTATTCTTCTATTAAGCGCGTTATTCTCCTAGCCATGAAATCTCTTAATTCTTTCTTTTTATCTTCTATAGCTACCTCTTCTTCTTTCCTTCCTATTTGATCTCTCTCAATCCAACTCTTTCCTAACAAAAGTGAAAAAGGAGCGCTTCTCTCAACAAACTTAATGACCTTGAATTCTTCTTATGTTGATGTTCCATGAGTACTCATTGGAACATGAGTAAGTCTTCCACATAGGGTTACCATCTTTTGTTTAAACAATCTTATTCCTCCCAATGAAGGAATCATAGTAGGATTTCCCAAAATTTTCCAATTACTTTTTGTTCTGATATTAACCTATGTTTCTGCATCCAATACATAGTCTATGTCAAAGTCTCCTATTTGTGTTTCTATGCGCTCTTTCTTTTTTAATATCTCTGATAAACTGATGTCTCGGTGATCATTCAGTGTTTCTTTTATCTGCAATAATATAGCCTCATATCATTTATGTTTCTTTCGCATATTCTTAGTCTCTTGACCTTCCTCATGGTTTTCTTGTCTCATGTTCATCTTCTCAACTTTAGAAATCATTCTAGGGAAATATAAAACTTCATGTCTAGTAGCTTTACAACAAAGGAAAATATGAACTCTACCAGGGCATTCCTTAGCAATATGTCCTAGCCTTCTGCAATTATAACATTATGTCAATCCTCTCTTTCTCTTAGATTATCCCCAACCTTTCCTGTACTGCGCAACGAGATCAATGTGATGGACCTGCAAAATATTCTTTCTAGGATCCTGCATCCACTTGCTAGTCCAAAAATTCTTTCTATGCATAGGAATAACATATCTTTCATTATTTCTATTATATCTATTCATATCATATCTTCTTTCTTCGATTTGAGCCCTAGTTTTCAGACTAGGACAAAATCTATCAAACATACCTAGATTCATACTTTCTAAGAAAACATTTCCACTTATCTTACCTTTATCAAAGAAAAAAGTTTTAAGATCTTACCTCTTTATTCAGATCGAGCTTCTTCTTATCACAGATCTTCACAAGTCAAGTAGTGTACTGCACACTAGAACAATAGATCTACACATAGAGCTTTCTCTTTTCTTCATCTCCCAGTAATCATAGTTTCAGGTCCTGACAATGGGACCATTTGTTGGCATAGGGACATACCCAGGGTTCAACGCTTCAACAACGCACCAACAAACCCTAACTACTGGCCCTTTCGGCAACACCTGCAAAGAAGATGAATTCTCACCAGAGGTAGAGGCAGGAGGGGTTGTAGGATTCAAGTGTCTGCAACCTAGCTGGGACACAGATCTGTGATCACAATACTGAACAGAGCACTTAGCAATTAATGTTCATTAGTCTTTGACCCTTATTCACATTGAAGGTAAAATCTCTAATTACATAACAATGTAGTATTCAACAAGATCTAAGCATATCTAACCATTTAGCACATAGAATCAAATAGATATAGCATGCATTCATGTTATTAAGCACTAAGCTACTACATCAAATGCATCTAACATACATAAATATTCAACACTAAGCATAAATCACATCAAGAACACATAACAATCACAACACAGGATATACGTGGTTCATCCCCAGTGTGGGGCTATATCCACCAACTCTGCATCTTCTTTATTATCTTCTTTCAATCTTCTTACATGAACAGAGCCAAAAAACCCACTCCGCATACGACAAGATATCTGGACTCACATCACCAGCTCCTCCTTCCCCGAGTTCGGTGCAACACAGAGCCTTCCTACAATCACTTGCACTTAACTCTGCAAGTTCTCAACACATAGTATGCACAGAGCCTTTTCAACTAATCACACTTAGCAACCTTTACATATCTTTCACAAATCCAACTTAGATCTGATATAACTTCACCCCTTTACTTACATCAAATAAATACTTATTTATACATTACAAAAGAGGCCTAATCATGGGTAAAACCATGGGACAACATCCCATACCTGTTACATAATCCCTAAACCCAAAAATCCCGTGAAAGGGGGTGAGATCCAGTCATATCCGCTTCGCTTGGGTGCTCCATCTTCGACTAGCCTGTCGAAGTCCCAAAAATGGTGAAACACGACCAAGTTTATCCAAAACTTGGTCGAGGGCTAGCACTTGCACAAGGATTCCCACATCTCATATGGAAAGTCTTTACCAATCAAGTGGGGTATGATGTGATCCCTCACTGCATCACATATAGTTCTCTTTGCCTTGTTGTTCCTCTTCCTGAACTCTTCCACCAACACAGGAGCAGTGATAGGAGGAACAACAATAGGAGCCTGAACTATATCCCATAGTTCTAGGTCCTCTAGTATGAGAGAATCCTGGTCTTCGAAGGGGACCAGTTGCTAGCTATGGATAGCCTATCCTCTACTCACATATGGGATACTGACATGCATGACCAATGTAGTCACTCTTATGTTGCAACTGCAAAATAACATTTCCTCACTCCTATCAGCATAGGTGTGAAAAAAGGCAGTAGAACTACAACCTCACTCCTAGAAAATAGGTGTGAAAAGAGGTTTTAAAAAATCAGCCTCACTCCTAGCAAGTAGGTGTGAAAAGAGGTTGAGTTTTAGTGCATCAACTATCCTACAAATTTCACTCAAATTTCTTCCAACAAGATGCTACAAATCATTGTCAAGTGGTTATCAATTAATCTTTGCACAAGATACCAAGAACTATCAAGAAATGTTGTCCAAAATCAACAATATTTAGCCACCAAGGGCTCTGATACCATGAAGATTTTCTCAGGTCCTAATAGGCTTCCAACTAGGTCTATCTTTGACTTAAAGTTGTTCTATGTTTCTACTATCACACAATTCTTTACTATTTGTTTATAACATGAAAATGTTCAAGAATTTTATTGTTTTTTTGTTAAGGTTACATAACCTTTTAAGGTGCTCTAGCATGTATTTTTAGTAGCCAATAGGTTAGTGCATGCATGCCAGAATTATGTAAAACACCTATAGATATTTACAATTGAAATAATGTTGTTCTAAACTTTAGCATACATGAAAATGGACACAAATTTTTTTGGTCAACACGACCCTGGACAACTCCCACCCCCACCCAAGGAAAACCAATTTGGAATATGAATCTATATATATGATGTAAAGAATGTGAGATACAACAAGTACATGAAAAAAATGAAACTAATGCAATGGAAGACCCTCTCAAGGTTCTATACAAGTCCAAGAAGGTAGATGCACCCAAGCATGGTGCACCCTTCTCCTTTGTTGCTCAATCTCACTGAAATATTCTGCCCTTGCTCCATGAAGCTTTGTAGAAGAAACCCTTTCAAACAACTTTGAACTAGTTTTCTACCTCTCTAACAAAACTCTCCTCAAAGAAATATGACAAGTGCAAGTCCTCCCTACTATAAGTGTGCCCTCCTCCAAGAAAGAAACAACACCACAAAACAATGGAAGTCAAAGCCCCCTAGATCCTTCCATTGAAGGAGGCACCCTTCAAACCCTCATCTAGTGGTTCCATCATCATCTCCATAGCTCTACTCTTCCTCTCCAAGTGAACATAAGAGTGAATGAGCCTCTCTTGGACCTATGTGCCCTTCTTGAACCTCCATAAGGAAACCTAAGAGATGGATGGTTGATATCTCTCCATCCCATATCTAATCAAAGGTTGATATCATCCCACAATAATATCACTCACAAAACCACTTTGGGTTAAGTTCCCTAAGTTCACTTTATGTCCCCTCATTCACCCACAAAGTGAATAATTAGTCACTTTTGCCTAAGTGACAAAAAATCAACTTTTTGACTTAAGTTAATTCAAAGTTGAATTAGACAAAGTACAAGGTACATAGTACCAAATTATTTCCCACTTGTGGTTAGAGACTCAAAACCACAAGGGGGCCACTTCCCAAGGTACAAAAATCTCAATAGGGACCACTATATATGTACAATGTGCAAGGAGATAAGTTTGTTGGGATTTTGCATTGGCCATATGTTTCTTGTCTTCAATAGGGAACGTGTCCATGCAATATGTTTTTTCATTTATGAATTTTTTTAGTTTGTGGTAAGTAATCTTAGTCTTATTACTAGGTCTTTCCAACTCTCATTGATTACATAGATTGAAACCACCATCTCTATTCATTAACATTATTGTTCTTGTACAATGTCGATCAAGTACATGATGATGTTGTTCCAGTACATGGCCAATAAGAATAATGAGATTGTTTTTAATGTTGGATTCAGTGTTCCTGTAATTGTATGGTAGTTGACTCCATCCACCATGTTTGGGATTATTGCAACCTGGTTACAATGAAAAGTGAATTCCACATTGCAATTTTGTCTTACAAATGGTTCATATTGGATGTGTGATGTATTTGTTTCAAATGGTATAACATCAATTGTTTTATCATAGTTTGAATCAAGAGTGTAGTAGTTGACAATGTTATTTGCAAGGGACGACGAGGCTTGGTTATTTACTTGGAATATGATTGGTACCCACTACAAAAAAATGGCCTACCCTCTATATTCCCCTTCTCATATGGCATTGACATGTTTATTAGATACACTTTCCAATTCCCAATTCTTGGTATACTTTGTATGACACCAGGTGTCAAATGTTGATGCAAGCAACGAAAGGCATTTTGATTTCCACCTATAATTGCATTGTGAAAGGACTGGACAATGTACAGTATTAGAGACTGTACATCAAAATTTGTCACAATCGAGTAGAAAAGTGTAGTGAAGAGACTTTCAGCACAACTAGTTGTACTATTTGTTTCTATTTCCAATCCATGAGTATATATGTCATGCATAATATGTTTCCAATGGAATTGAAGGTCTTAGCACATGAGGGACAAGTAAGTATTAGATCTTCCAAAATTTCAGATGGATGATTGTTTTATAGAGAAATGGTTCATAATGACCACTAAGAGGATTAGTCTCCTAGAATAAGATGTAATACAAATCTGTATTTTCATTTTTTTTTAATAGAAAGTAATTTCTCTTCTGCATTAGTGACCAAACTATGATTGATATACTTAGCTATTTGTCTATCCATCATATGAAAAATGTATTCCCCCATAGCCCTCTCTCATTTTCAGGTTGATTTGTGGATGTGGATAACTGCATCTTTGAAATATACATACCAACATCATGAATTCCATGCAACTGATATAGAAAGTCATATGTCAATTCATACTGAAATGATTCTAACACATCAATGTTTCCATTGTCCAAATATAAAATGAAGTGATCTATCATCCCATGGCGTAGCTCAACTGAAGAATAATGGAAATACAACAGAACTTGTAGTGCATCAAATAAATATTCCCCCATAGTGTATGAAAATGCAACTAATCTAAAAATATTATTGTTACTTAGTACTTGGTCAATGTTTGTATCTATAGTGGAGTGTGCATTCATTTGATATATTTCAACATCTACTATTTATGTCATCTTCTAATTTTTGTGTATGAAGTTCTTTTTAAGTAATGTTTAGGATATTATGCAAGCAGGGAAAAAAGAAAAATGCAGACTTGTTTTTTTTCCCTTTTTTGGCTACTCTAGCTTTTTTGTCCTCAACTTGAACATTTCATAGTCACAATAATTTCTTCCTAGAGAGAAAAGAAGTAATGGGTCTGTAAGTATATCATATACACAGTACAAAATAAAAAATATTACAATCGAATTTCTTGTTATCTAGGAAGATTGAATGTTATAGACAAAAACATATATGAAGATGTCTCGAATACATAGGGAAAAGGTTGTGCTAGGAAGCCTGGTGCATGGTGTCCTAGTACCCTGTTGGGATAGGGTTCTAGCCCTTAGTTCCCATCCTTCATCGTATATCAGTGCAAGCAGAGAGAGGATGACTTAGCCATGATGTGTTACATTGATGTGCCCCTTAAAAACAAGATTTTGGAAATAACACTCATTATGGTGATGAAATAAAGTATTAGGCACTAAAGTTAAATGGGTTCCAGTGTAACAAGGATTCTGAAGGTGACTTATCACTTGTTGTTGGCAAACAGCTATAACACCTGGTCATGAGGAACCATAAGGAAGGGTATTGAAGAAAGGAAAGGATTTGATATAGATAGCTAAGCCTTTGATTATGATGCATATGGTCCAATGAATATGTTTTGTTTAGTTTCTCATAATGCTTCCAATAATTGATCTAAGCATGGATAGAGTGACTAGAACTCTATGTAGAAAAGGGGCTTAGCACCAGTCGAGACCCAAAAACTTCAATAGGAAACAATTTTTGAACCACAGATCAGTTATGATCATGGTGAAAAACTTTGAAAATTTCCTGAGCAGAAGACGATGAAACCCAAGGTTCCCTTCTACACAAATAAATGTAGTAAATTGAGACTTGTAGTGATGAAAGTTGAAATTCTATCATGTATGATTTTAAAATGGAAAACATAACAAACAAACATTCATACAACGAAATGATGATTACAATTTGCCTATAAATCCTTGAATGTACAATTTGATTGGAAATTTGTGTTGGAATACTGAGAGGGGCGGGGGTGAATCAGTATGATCACTTTTATTACTTTTAACCACAATATATCGACTTTAATTTAATCAACATTATATCATCAATGTATCAATCAACAATATATAATCAATGAGCACATAAACATTGTTGGAGTTACTTCACACACACCTAGGATTTATTTTTCCTCATGTTTTTCCTTTTTTATTAGTCATAATTAGTCATTATCCAGTCTCCTATATTTTAGGGGAGAATATTCCACCTAGAGAATATTCTCTTTTAGTTGACACTTCAGTTTGACTAGTTGAGTTGAGTTTATATTTTGCATTGGTTGTGTGACCATGCAACATTGGTATCATCACCAAGATAATGCACACTTTCCTTGGGATCATCACCATACTAGTGCATTACCCTTGATTCCATAATCTACTCCTCACTACTCTTTGTTCAGTCAGTTAACTAAAGACTAGTTGACTAGTTAACTCAGCTAGGTGGCAATTCACTCTCGTAACTGCCTGAGAGACTAGGCTAGGTGGAATTTCACTCCCATAATTGTTGGTGTGTATCCATATCACTCTATAACACCACTATGGTGCATTGTTTATCCTCCATTACGCACTCATTGAGCTATACAGAGTATATCATGTGTACATTATTCATTATTCATTATAGTTAATGAGAATTCTTCCATTATTTCTCTCCTTCTTCTTCTTTCTAAATTTCTATCTACAAATGTGTGTATTATTTTCTAGCTAGATATATTCTATGCAAGTTAAACACATTTACATGGTATCAGATTTGATGGACTACTAATAAAAAGATACACCAAAATTTTATCCAGGTACAAAAGATTGAAGACAACGGAAAGATGGATTTCCAAAAAGAATTCATTCTTACACCTTACAATTATTTTGCATGGAAGGAGAAAATAGCCATACATATATGAACTAGAGGGTTGTATAGGTTAACCTTGAATATAGATACAGAACCAACATCAACCATAGAAAAATCCAAGTACTTAAATCAGATGGATGAAGCACTCAGAACGATTTGCAGTCTTATTTCTACCGATCTCCTTTTTCACATATCTTCTTGTAAGAATCCCAATGAAGCCTAGACCAACTTGGAAGGGATATTTGGAAAATATGGTGATATGAGGGGACACATGCTAGAGGTGGATATCCTCACATTGGATCCAAAAAGATTCGATGATATCCAAGATTTCTTTATAAAATTCAAGGATTTATTGTCGCAACTTAAAGCTTGCGGGGTTGATAAACCTAAGTAGGAGAAACAAATGGTTCTCACCATTCTCTCCAAAATTGGTCTTGAATTATATATATCCGTTTCAAAATTTCATTCTGTCAGATTCGCCTCTGGAGCCACCTGGAATATGCATTCTCTTGAGGACTTTATCAAATCCATGACACAAGAGAAAACCAAGCTCATCAACATGGGAAACATCAAAGGCCCAAAGCTGCATGCACTTATTGTGAAATATGGAAGTCATAAATATCAGAAATCTAAATGTAAATACAAAATAAAAGATCATGCACATCCAAAGAAGTAAGGGTACACAAAACCTCTCACTGATGCCTCTGGATCCAAAGGGGAAAAGGGAAGAAAAGGGAATAAATGCATGTGTTGTCACAAAGGATTCCATATAGAATTTGTATGCATGCAAAAAAAAATAGATATAATGACTCAAATACTTCAGTAAAACAACCTTGGAGATCACATCCCCGAGAGTGCCAAGAAGAAGAAGCCAGAAGATTTGAATCCCAAGAAAGGAAATTATAGCCATGCCTTGATTGCCATCAAATCCTCTCTTGATGCTTGGATCGTAGATTCAAGAGCATTACATCACATGGCTGCCTCAAAAGTAGTAGATTCCTCATTGGATGCATGCAAAGATCCTCTTATTCTGATGGGCGACAACTCTTCTATAGAAGTCACTGGAAAAGGAAGGATTGAACTCACCAACAGAAGCTTTGAGAATGTGCTACATGTTCCCAAACTTTCCGTCAACCTTCTCTCCATGTATCATATGAAAAATTTCGGCACCAAAAATAAATTCATATTCACACAAAATATCATGGAATATATATGACATGGAAACCAACTCCATGGTTGCTGTCGGTGAGGTAAATCATCAGTCTAGATTGTATAATTTTTTTGAATTCATTGAAACTGATTATGCTTTACTGCTTACTCATGTTGATGAAAATAGTAGGATATGGAACGAAAAGTTTGGACATTTGAATTTCAGATACATGCAATAACTTAGCAAGAAAATATTGGTTGATGGTCTACCAGACATCTATTTCTCCAAGGGAGTATGTGAGGGATGTGTTCTTGGAAAACACCCTTAAGAGAAATTCGAAAAAGAAAAGTCTCAGAGAGCTTCCACGCTTTTATATCTGATCCATAGTGACCTTATGGGTCATTTCCACATCCATCTATCAACAAAGTGAGGTTTTCTCTCATTTTTTTGATGATTTCTCACATTTTACATGGATTTACTTTATCAAGAAAAAATCTGAGGTGTTTCAACACCTCAAAGATTTCAAAGCCCTGGTTGAGACATAGTCTGGAAAGAATATCAAATTCCTATGAACTAATAACAGGGGAGAATATTTAAATCATGAGATCCATAATATTTTCCATGAGGCAATGATTCAGTTGCAACACATAATTCCCTATACTCTGCAGCAATACGAAGTTGTTGAGCGGAAAAACAAATCTCTAAAGGATATGGCATCTTGCATGTTGCATGCAAAGTAACTACCATAGAGACTATGGGACGAAGAACTTAATTGTGCAACATACACCCAAAACATATCTCCCCGTAGATATTTCAAGGATAAGACCCCCTTATGAGGCTTGGAGTGACCTCAAACAGAAAGTGACCCACTTTCACATTTTTGGTTCAAGTGCACGAGCTCATATTCCCTCTGAAAAGAGAAAGGCACTTGATCCACAGAGCACTAAGTGTATTTTTGTTGGATACCCTGATGGTGTGAAGGGATATAGGCTTATTGATCTTTCCTCGAATCGACTCATCATTGACCGTAGTTTCCAATTCGAGGAAAGTGTCTTGCATGTACCTCAACAACCGCATGTAGAAACCTTCATTCTTCCACCTGTTTGATATGATGAGCATGCACATGTCGAATATTCTTTAGATGAGAGTTATGATTGAGAGGAATCAAATGATTCAAATACAGAGTCAGTACAGTCAGATACAAATTCATAGCATCCAGATGTAGTTGCAGATCCATAGCAAAGGCCCAAGTGGGCACACACTACTCTTCAGGATGCAGTGGATCTCATTGATGATCCATTCGATACTATAGGAGGACTTGATATGATTTAGAGGAGCCTCCTATTACACTCACTGCAATTGAACCATTTCCCTCTAGGCATATTTTCTTGGTTTAGTATTCAAATCCACAGTCTTATGGCGAGGCTGCTGGAAATCCCTTTTGGGAATCCTCCATCCGGGAGGAGTAAAACTCCCTCCTCAAGAACCAAACTTGGGATCTAGTTCCCCTTCCTTCTGGGAGGAAAATTGTCAGATGTATATGGGTATACAGGACCAAGAGTGCAATGGATGGACAGATTAACATGTACAAATCCATGCTTATTACCAAATGATTTTAGTAGGTTCATGGTATTGACTATGATGAGACCTTCACTCTAGTAGTGAAGATGGATTCCATACAATTGACACTTTCCATTTTGACAACCAAAGGATGGGAACTCCATCAAATGGACGTGAAGAATGCATTTCTTGATGGTGATATCCTTGAGGAGATCTATATGGACCAGCCCCAGGGATTTATCCAGGACTCATCTTTCATCTGTTGATTGAAGAAGTCCCTTTATGGCCTCAAGCAGGCTTCGAGGGCATGGTATGCCAAGATGGAATCATACCCGTTGTCACAAAACTTTGTACGTTGTAAATCATACTCGAATGTCTACATGTTGAGGATGGTTGATTCACTTCTACTCTTATTTCTATATGTTGATGATTTGTTGATCATCAGTTGCTCGACTTCAGTGATTGATGCATTCAAGAGGATTCTACATGAAATTTTTTTGATGACAGACATGGGTCTTTTAGACTTCTTCCTTGGACTTGAGATCAATCAGGATGCATTAGGGATCAAACCATCTCAGGCCAAGTATGATCGAGATCTCCTTGAGATATTTCACATGAAAAACTGTAAGTCTGCTCTGACTCCTTTCCTATCATGAGTCAAACTTGAGGATGGTGGGGAGACTCCACTGGTTGACAACACACTGTAGAGATAGCTAGTGGGGAGCTTGTTGTATCTCACACACTTCAGACCAGACCGCTCTTATGTTGTTGGTGTACTTTCCAGGTTCATGGAGGAGTCACATGAGCTACATTGGAAGGTTGCAAAGCATATCCTTCGATACATATAGGGGACCATCACCTTTGAGATACATTATGCAACACACTCTACATTATATTTCATTGGGTTTATTGATTCTTAATGGGTTGGTGATAGCACCGATCACAAGTCCACATCTTGTTACTCACTCAGTCTTGGTTTCGAGCCTATCTGTTGGTTGAGCAAGAATCAAGTTTACATTTCTCTATCTTCAGTTGAGGCAGAGTACAGAGGGGTAGTTAACATAACCATTTAGGATATGTGGCTACAACATTTTCTCACTGAGTTGGGCATTTGGTTTCATCAGTTGATCGTCATATGGTGTGACAACCAGAACACTCTGAACATCTGTAGAGATCTAGTTCATATGCAGTGGATGAAGCACATCGAGATCCACATGCACTACAGCTAGGACTTAGTACATGAGGGGATCATCGACCTACAGTTTTGTCCTTCAGTAGAACAGATGACAAAAGTTTTCACCAAGACCTTAAATGAGAAGAAGTTCCATTCTTTATGAAGTCATCTTGGAGTGAATGACATAGTTGCCTAGCAACTGTAGTTCTTATTTTTACATAAATTTTACCTTGAGGGGGGGTTTTTCCCATGAGGTTTTCCCTCTTTCCTCACTTTATTTCATTGTATCTTTTGTATCTGGGTACCTAACATGGCCTCGTTATCAAGAACCATTCTTTATTTTCACCATAGTGATGTTCAAGGGGGGTGTTGGAGTTACTTCACAGTCTCCTATATTTTAGGGGAGAATATTCCACCTGGAGAATATTCTCTTTTAGTTGACACATCAGTTTGACTAGTTGAGTTGAGTTTAGAGGTTGCATTGCTTTTTTCACCATGCAACATTGGTATCATCACCAAGATAATGCACACTTTCCTTGGGATCATCACCATACTGGCTCATTACCCTTGATTCCCTGATCTACTCCTCACTACTCTTTGTTCAGTCAGTTAACTGAAGACTAGTTGACTAGTTAACTCAGCTAGGTGTAAGTTCACTCCCGTAACTTCCGAAGAGACTAGACTAGGTGGAAGTTCACTCCTGTAACTTCTTGAGAGACTAGACTAGGTGGAAGTTCACTCCTGTAACTATTGGTGTGTGTACAGATCACTCTAGACCACCACTATGGCACATTGGTTCTCCTCCAATGCACACTCATTGAGTTATACAAAGTATATCATGTGTAAATTATTCATAATTCATTACGGTTAATGAGAATTATTCAATTATTTCTCTCCTTATTCTTCTTTCTCAATTTATATCTGCAAATGTGTGTAGTATTTTCTATCTAGATCTATTATGTCCAAGTTCAACACATTTACAAACATAAGAAGCATCACATCACATTAAATACATAATACACTAGAATTTACATGGAAACCCAAATGGGAGAAAACCATGTAATGATTTCTTATATATAGAAGATTACACTCATTTGAAGAACCAACTTCCTGATTCTCTAGCTACAACTGGAAGGAGGCTATGACCCCCTATTTACAAGCTCCAACTTGAAAGAATATACAACTCCCAAAATTCTTTGTCTCCAACTAGAAGGAGGATACAACCCCCTAATTCTTAGGCTCCAACTCCCTATGTTCTCTAGCACCAACCAGAAGGAGGCTACAACTCCCTTTCCTTGCCCCGTCCTGCCACCCTAAAATAAAAATGTAAACCAATTTTCACTACCATTGTCACTACCATCGTCACTGTCACTGCCTCTGTCACTATCACTATCTCTGTCAAAACCACTATCATCATCATTGTCACTTCCACTGTCACATCCACCTGTATCTTGTCACTGTATCTAAACTGTCACTGTCACTATACCATCAAACTTTTATACCAAAACCTATTCCATACCATGCATCAATTGTGTACTAACAATGAATCAATCATATACCATAAGATATGTCAAGTGTAGATATCATGAACTAGAACAACAACCACATATAAAACCAATACCATATACCATATATATATTTTTACCATATCATCAATGAAGTTCCTCAAAGAATCCAAACATATGCCTCATCCATATATCACCATACATCAAGTATATACCTCAACCATACAAACACATCTCAAAGCTAAACCATAATAGTCATACCATAACCAAATACAAGAATATACCTCTATCAACCATGTAGCCAAGGCGTACCACAATCATGTGCCAAACCAAACATACCTCAAGCATGTGTCATACCATAACCATGTATAACCATCACAACAAGTACATAATCATATTAATACCTCTATAGCTAACTTGATGCACAATAGATATGACTTGTAATCTCACTTCTGACTTCTGGGACCTAGTATAAGCATAACCCCCAAACTTTTCTTGTCCTCGCGGGACTAAGAGATCCTATCATGCGGGGCCTCGTGTGAAAATCATTAATAAACCCGCATCGGTGCCTCATGGGACACTAGTGGTATTACTCGTGGGGGTCTACCAAACTAGGATTTTCTCAATGAACTTCACTCTCTTCTACAACCCTGAAACTCTCGCACTCCTTTCTCATCACTACCTCAAATTTATCCATCGCTAGCTTGACAAATATATCAGTAGTTCATTAGAATATGTTCAATATAATAAGTGAGTGAATTTTCTTATGAGTGAATCCTTGAGGTGTATTTATACTTTTTTTTATGTGACCTCTCTCCTTAAATTTATGGGCTTCTAGAATTCCTTGTCACACCCAATTTACCCTTTCATTAAAGACTTGTAACCAACCAAGGGCTTCTTGACCATTCTTCAAGGATTTTAACTTCATAAGACCATAAATCCTCAAACGCGAGGAACTACATGGCATACCACCTATTCCCAAAAATGGAACGACACATAAAATCCATCCATAAGTGAGTTACCTACATTTACACCATCCTTTGTTACCATATTCTTCATTCAAATCTAGGTCCCATACTCACATCATCTAGGATTCTTCAAGGGTTGACATCAATGACAACCACTCTTTCAACAAACGCCCCCTTTGGCATTGATGGAAACACTTAGGCATCGAAATACTCATGCTCATGCACATCCTCCCCCTATCATCATCGCCCCCCTATCATCGTTTCTCTCCCTATTTGCATGCCTCTATTATCTCCAAGTCTTCTCTCTCTCTCTATCTCCATGTCTTTCTCTATCTCCCCCCCTTTGACATAAATGGAAAATGGTAATCCTCCTTTGTACTACTCCCCTTATATTCAAGCCTTTTATTTCTCTTCATGGTGTTTCCTCATGTAAATATCTGATGTATATGAAAAGCATTCAAAAGTTTCTTCACTTGGAATATTCATTTCTTCTTCATCTCTCCCTCTGTCTTACTATGTTTGAAGTCATGTGAATCACTGTGGTGTAGAAAATACTCCAAGTTTCTATCACATATACTCAAAATTTCCCTTGCAAGTGGTTTGGTGAAGATATCTGCAATCTTCTCTTTTGTTCTAACATACTCTAGATTTATGTTCTTCTTTGTAGCTTGTTCCCGTAGAAAGTGATACTTAAACAAAATATTCTTCAAATTGCAATACATCACTAGATTCTTGGAGATATTGATAGAACTGGTGTTGTCAAAGAGTATTGAAATGGGCTCATCATACTTTATTTGTATATCCTGCAAAGTTTGCTTCATCCAAAGATCATGAGTAACACATTTCGTTGTTGCAGTGTATTCTGATTTTGTTGTGGACAAAGATACGAATGATTTTTTCTTGCTCAACCATGATACCAAACACTCACGCAAGTAGAAATATGCTTCATTTTTACTTTTTCTATCATCAATACAACTTTCCCAATATTCATCTGTGTAGGAAAATAGAGATGGATCATTCCCTTTTGGATACCATAGTCCAAACTCTTATGTTCCTTTGAGATTTCTAAATATTATTTTTACTCCCATAATATATGATTCCTTTGGTGTTGCTTGAAGCCTTGAAACCTTTCCAAATTCCCACATTACCTAGTCTAGATGTTATCACATAGAGTAAGATTCCAATTATCGATATGTATAGTCATTGATCTGCATCTTTAGAGTCATCATCCTTACTTAAATTTCAATTGGTTTGCATAGGAATACTTACTGGTTTGTAATCTTCTATTCCAAAATTATTTATCATTTCTATGATATACTTAGTATAAGAGATTAAAATACCTTTGTTGTGCTCACACATCTATAGTTCCAAAAATAAGGTTAGCTCACCAAGAAAGGAAATTTAAAACTCATTATGCATGTCTTTAGAAAACTTTTGACTCATCTTGTTATCAACACTTCTAAATATGATTTCATCTACATAAACTTCAATTATCAATATATTTTCTCGATCCACTTTTATATAGATATTTCTATCTATATTACCCTTCCTGAATCCTTGTTGTTGTAAATACCTATCCAATATTGAATACCATGGTCTAGGGGCTTGCTTGAGTCCATATAATGCTTTCTTCGACCTATAGAAATAACCTTCATTTTTTGTGAGTATAAATCCTTCTAGTTGTTCGATTAATACTTATTCTTCTAACTCTCCATTTATAAAGGATAACTTTACATTCATCCGATACACCTTAATATTTTTGGAACATGCGTAAGCTAGGATTAACCTAATTGATTCCATTCTAGAAATTGGGGCAAAGGTATTTTCAAAATATATACCTTCAACTTGAGTGTATCCTTTGCATACTAATCTTTCCTTGTTCCTAGTAACATGTCCATCCTTGTTCAATTTGCTTCTGAAGAACCATTTTGTAACAATCACATTCTTTTTCTTTGGCCTTGGAACTAATTTCCATGTCTCATTATTCTCTATTTGATCCAATTCATCATCCATTTCCTTGATCCAATCTTTTTTGGCTTCTTCAAAACTGTTTGGCTCAATTGTGGATAATAGTGCTAGGTGTTGTTGTTCTAGTGAATGTATTCCTCTTCGGGTTTCAACTCCTGTATATTTATTCCCAATAATATGTTCTAGTGGATTATTCTCATGCAATCATTTACTAGGTGTCTTTGGAGGTACCTAAATATCTTTCTCCTCATCTTCCTCTTGCTCTGCTTCTAGTTGCTCTTGCTCTTGTTCCTATTTTTCTTCTTCTTCCTTCAAATCCTCTTCGTGATCCTGTTTCACTGAATTATTTATTCCTTATTTTATCTTCTATCCATATGTCTCATCAATCGTTAGAGTTATGCTTTCCACTATTTTTTTGAGTCTTAGATTGAATCATTTGTATGCTTTTCTTTTGCTTGAGTACTCGAGTAGTATTCCTTTATAAACTCAAGAGTCAAATTTTACAGGCCTACCATCTTCTTTTTTGATATAACATTTTCTTCCAAACACCTTGAAATGATTTATATTTGTTGGTCTTCCTTTCCATAGCTTTGTTAGGTGGAAATATTGTCGTTTAATTCCGTTGTAGTATTTTCCCAACCATTTAATTTTTCAATCCAAGGTTCGTAGGAACTTAAAAAGCACACGCACTATATATGTAGGACTGAAGTGGAAGTAATCTAATCTAAACTGCTGAAATGAAATTAATCTAGGAAATCATTGAAAGACTAACTAGGAAATCAAGAAATTGCATAAGGAAAAAACAATACAACATGTGAAGGGTTGAACGACAAAAAACAGATGTGAGCTCACAGAATATATCAATCTCAAATTATATTACAAGAGTCAAATGACAAAGCATGAAATAATAACAAAGCTAAGAATCCCCTTCTAAGACTTCAAACTGATCTGAGTCTAATCTCTCATCTCTAACTCTAACTTCCCAAATTATCCATTACATGATTCCTCTCCCCAATTATGAATAACATGATTATCCCCAAATGAAGAGAGAACACTCTCTTATATACATGAGTGTCATAATGACACATCCACTATTCTCTCAACTTATTCCTTCAAATCCTCCACACATATCTTGGATAAGATATTCTATCTAGATCTCCATGATCTT
>JZKD02S1697452.1:537703-553553 GCA_000966675.3 Picea glauca
TAATGATTGTAACCATTGGATTCCTAGTACAACATCAACACCACCCATGGGTATAGCAATCATTGGACTATTCATTACATATTCCCCCATAGTAAGATTGATTTTATTGCATTTTTCTGAGCCATTGATAGTTCCTCCATCTGCAAACATTATTTGAAACTTTGGCACTGGATATACAAGGAAATTGAGAGCTTTGGCTAATTTATAGTGAATGAAATTATGAGTACTGCCAGAATCAATTAGGACTATTACTTTTTTCTTTTTGATGTATCCTTATATCTTGAGGGTTTGAGGAGTGCTAATTCCAACCAATGCATTACATGATATCGTGGGAGTCAATTCTTCAGACGAAATTGCTTCTACATTTTCATCTTGAGATGGTTCTTCTTCTTGTTCTTCTTCCTCTTCACAATCTATGTAGAGTAATTTCTTCTCGCCACACTTATGCCCCTTACTGTACTTGTTGTCACAATTAAAGCATAAACCTTTTTTCTTTTATTTCCTCCAATTGTTAAGGTGTCAACCTTTTAGGTTGAGGTGTTTTAGAAGAAGGAGCATTATTCTCTCTATAGATGTTGGAATTGGTCCTTCTAGTAGCCAAAGCCATATTTTTACTTTCAACATTTCTTGCCACCTTAAATGAATTCTCCAATGATTTGGGTTCCCAAAGGAGAACCTCATGTTGAATGTTATCCTTTAAAGTTCCTATGAATACATCAATCAAGAGCTCATATAGAATATATGTTACCTTTATATTCAGTCTTTGGAAGTTCTCAATGTGCTCTGTAACTTAACCCTTTTTCTTGATATTTATCAATTGGCTAAAGAAGGTATTGCTCCTTGTATCCTCATATTGTGCTATCATTTCTTCCGTGAAAATTCTCCAGGTGACGAGTGATTTTCGAGAACAAATCCATCAATACCATACAAATTGACTATGTTCTAAATATAAATAAACAATTTGTACATTTTTTGTATGTGGCACATTATGTAGATCAGAGAATTGCTCCATCTGAAGTATTCAGGTGATTGGTTCCTTGCCATCAAACTTCTTCATATCGATCTTAGGAACGTGGTTGGCCTTCAACCCAAAGTTGGAATTTCTCCATTCTTGATTCACCTTCCTTGTGTCCTCATCATGAATTTCATTGGATACATTTTCACTTTCAGGTGTCCTCTCTATTATGAAAATTTTCAATCCTTCCATGATCTCCCCTTTTAAACCCTCCATCATCTCTTATAGTTCATCTTGTGTTACTGTCTTCTTTTGTAAATCATTTATGTCCCTACGCATTTATTCACCTTCATCAAGAGTCTATGAAGGATTATATGGAGGCTTATTTGGTGTAGAAGTTCCCTTTTGGGTGGCATGTTGGCCAAGTATCACTTTTGAACCTTGATTTTGAGGTGGTTCTGCTAGACAATATTTCTTCTACTATATCTCCAAAATTTTATCCCTTTTGGGTGTGAAACTTTCTTTTTTGTAGTTCTCTAATATTTCTTCTCTGCAATTCCATAGGTCTGATCAAAATTGGATGTGCCAAGTGGAATTTACAGTAACTTCCCCACAACTTGCTGATTTTTGGCCTTTCCGGGAGATGTCACTTGTATAGCGTGCCCCACACAAAATAATTAATATAAACTTTGAAACTCATACCAAAAATACTACAAACTGTCCACTATCCAATACAACTATTTTCACTCAATTTGGATACTCTGGGAATACATTATGAGTGTTTTACCTGGAACACCTTCTTGAGACTAGTCAATAGGACTAGTCAAATACCCTATCTTCCACAGGGTGTATCTACAAATGTAAGATGACCCAGAAGCGAAGAATTTTACCACGGATACCTTACTAATTTTTGTGAATATCCTCCATAGTTCAGGGTCTGAAATGTTACAAAAACAATTTTATAGCAAAAATTCCGCAATGAATCAGTTCAGGATGATTCTAGAACCCTATCTTGAACAAGCTATATCTCCAAAATTATAAGGCCTCAGGAGATGAAATTTTAACCCAACGTACCTTCATCCATATACTAAATATATTCCAATTCATTCCTTATAAAACATTCTAGAAAAAAGGTTATAGATAAAATTCCAAGGTGCCTCAGATGTAGCAGCGAAACCCCAAGACCTTGAGCTCTGATACCATATGTTAAGAACCAAATATCAATATATCATAAAAAAACCTCAGAAATAGTACTCAACGCCTTGAAAAAGAGAGAAATTCAGATAATAAGCCTCTTTGAGGGGGAAACCTCCTTATTCCCACATAAATTTACAATTCCAAGATGATTCCAAATGAAAATGTCTCCTTGGTATATATAGGAGACTAGGAGGTATAATTACAACTAATGGAATAAAGACAACATAAATAAAATAGCATTACTAATTTAATATGCCCCAATTAAGGGGTAATGAGCCAATATTAGGGCTTAACATCCTCCCTAAAGCATTTTCATGCATCTTTTAATAAGCATTGTCAAAGGTATTATTCCTCTGAGTTAATCTATCATAACTATTGTAAGGAATATGACGACCATGATCAAGATATGGTTGCTTCTAATGAAAGTTATGAGGATGAAGGCTGTGAGGAGGAATGAAATGTTTTGGGAGAAGTTATGGAATTGGTAAAATCTCTCACTGCCCAACTAGAAATGTTGGAATCTAAAGAAAGTGCATAGGATTTTCCAGTCCTTGAGGAAGATGTCCTTAGCATAGGATGATAATGAATATTTCATAACTATAGAGGCCTTGATTTCTTCTCCTGAGGTGCCTATTGTCCATAGCTTTTATGATTATTCAGATGAAGAGCAACAGAGCCCCACATCATAGTTTGTTGACTAGAGGAGCAACCATCCTATATATGATAGCTACAAATCATATTCTGAGCTGGATATGCAGGATTCCCAAGAACAAATTGCAGAGCCTTATCCTCTGTTCGTTAAATAAAAATATTACGAGGAAATCAACCATCCTGGACCTATAGAAGACACTGAGCAACATGAGGAAGAGAATAGCTTTCCCAAGGTTCCCATTTATGATGATTATGAATCTGATTCTTGGGAGAGCTATGGAGAAGAAGAGTAGCATCAGAAGGGGTAGTTTGTCTCTTGTCCATATCCTGTCCGCAAGAAACCATCTCTTGGGACCAGTCAACCTAGGTCGACTATTCACCCACCTGTGCCTACCATAGATATTCAACCATGTGTGAGAAGTTGTGTAGCTGGTGCAGACCGATTGGCCCTCGAGACTATATGCCCTTGAGTAGGATCGACTCTTTTGATTCCCACTGCAATCTGCAAAATTATCGATCCACAGGTCCTTCTCGGAAATTCACAATCTCACGAGTTCGCGAGTTGAGATTTCGACTCTTTTTCCTCCAAATCCACGATACCCGAGGTGGCGAAATGATTATGGCTCCTTCTCCATCAACACCTTCCCTGCAAGACCACCAGCTAGGATAAGCACTATCACCTTTCACCTATCGCACCCTTGTGATTTCAAAGGTTCAACCTTTGGCACCTTCTTTCCCGAACCCCCGAGAAGCGAGATTTGAATTTTCTCCTATCGTTCCTGCTACTTGCGACTTTGCAAGTCGAAGGCTTGAGATTCCGTTCCCTTATCTCCCGAGTTCCCAAGACACGAGAGGTCAACGGGGCATTGGCTCCTCCAAAAATGTGACGTGTGTCCGACTGATTATTTCTCGGGCCCACCTTGCAGTTCTTCCACGTGTCTCTTATGTGTAACCTCGGCACTTCGCAACTTTGCTTCTCGCGACTTGGAGCATACAAATTTTGGAATCTCACCCAGTGAACCTCCGAGTTCGTGAGATCCTCTGATCTTTGCCACCATTCCTCCTTCGATGGACGGCTTAGATTACTCTGCAACTTCGCTTCTCGTGACTTCAATCACCTAAGTTTTGGGCTCTCACCCGGCAAACCTTTGAGGTCACAAGATCTTCTGATCTCTGCCACCTGTCCTCCTCCGATGGATGGCTTATATTACTTCGTGACTTCACTCCTCGTGACTTGGAGCACTCAATCCTTAGGCCCTCACCCTACGAATCTCTGAGATGCAAGATATCTAGATCTATGCCACCTGTCCTCTTCCTAATAGACGGTTGTGATTCTCTCGCAATTTCACCACTCGTGAAGTTGAATGACCTCCCCTTCTAACCTCCAATGTTCGAGTTCTTGATACGGGTGATATCACGACATGTTTTCTTCTTTCGGTGAATGCCTCAGATTCTTTCTCTATCTTGGGACTTCGCACCTCGTGACCTCGCGAGTTTTGATGCAAAGTGTTCAACCCTTTACTTCCTGAAATCCCATAATGCGATTTCGCGGGTGATCCAACAGCCATGTTGGTTAGGATCCTACAGTCTGATTTTCTCGATCTTTCACTGGATGAATGCTACCGTAACTCCCCTATTCCTCTACGAGATTTGATGGATTTCGGGATTTCGCGAATCCTCCACGGAGGATTCTGACCATCAAATTCCTCCTTGACAATTTTGGCTAAACAAATACAGTATCTTCACGAAAACTTGTCCGTCAGTGAACCAAAGTTGTTGTGTCTCCTTCCAACGTTCAAGACACAAATTCCTTTGAAATTATCAACAACTTGAGTCTTCAATATGACTCCTGCATGCACTCCTTGAGGAAACTTTCCAATACTTCCAAGTATTGAATCCTTCAACTCTATGCACTCTCTGTGACAACAGTCTTTCCACCAATTCGCTCAGTTTGTAAACACTGAGACTTCACTCAGCCTGCGCACTCCTTGCATGGCTCCTGTGCTTAACTTACACTTCTTTGAGAATGAGAACCATGTTATCTCTCCTGAGCTTGCAGAGATGAACTCTAACTTGGGTTGACGCACACCTTGCGGACAATTTCACTGCACTCCTTGGAGGAAAACTCTTACTCGGACAGAGAAACAATTGAAACTCATTCTCCACTCTCCCTCTCTTCAGATTTCAAACATTAAATATGAAATCATATACACAGCGTATAAAGAAAATGTACAACAGAGAGTAAACATCCATGAGCATAACATTCACAATGCATACACAGAGAACAAATACGACACCATGAATTTGAATCAAAGCTCTTTCTATTAATTCAAATCTATGTACATAGGTGTTTTTATCTACAACTCTCTGCTTCCTTCTCTATGCTCTATCTTACTTCTATTACAATGATACAAGTGAGGTTGCCTATATCCGTTTTCCCTCTTTGCTCCTAAAACTATATAATCTGATAATTCAAAGATACCTACTAACATTAACTAACATAAATGCCTTCACCCAATACAGACGAGAGTGGGACGCTCAAGGTCTATTTACAATCTACCAGTATGCCCTTTCTTAATTATCTCATTTAAGTTTGGCGCATCCAACGTTAAAACATTTCAAACATTTTTATCATGTGCCAAAATGTGTTGGCATTGCTCCACGCTCACTTGATGTGGGCGATGCTCCTGCATCATACTCCCTTGCTTAAAATTTTTCATGGGCTCCTGTCCATGAGCTCTCACACGGTCTGTCCATGCCTTTGGATCTCTTCTTCATTTTCCCAGCTGGCATCTTCAACTGAATGTCCCTTCCACTTCACCAAGTATTATTTTCTTCTGGTCCTCTTGCTAACTCTTTTCTCCAGTATGCTTACTATATGTGGCTTCTCTGCAACTGGCATCTGTTTAGTCCACTAAACTTCTGGTTGTTCATCATTTGTTCCTGCTTCAACTTTTTATGGGTACAAATCTGAGACATTGAATATCAGAGAAATTCTAATCCCGTCGGGTAATTCAATCTCATAAGCATTCGCCCCAAATTTCTTCAAGACCTTACATGGTCTGATCTTCTTCATCTTCAGTTTCTTATATGTCCCCTTTGGGAACCTTTCCTTTCTCACATGTGCCAGAATCAAATCACCAACCTCAAATTGAAGTTGTCTCCTATGTTGATCTACTCTGCGCTTATACTCTTGGCTGAAGTTCTGTAATCGTTCCTTCACCTGGTTGTGAAGTTCCTTCATCGCTTCTACGAAATCCTCTGCACTAGCACTTCTAGTTTAATTCTATTCTGAATCTCTCAATTCTAAAAATCCTATTGGCTACATCCCATAAACAATATGGAATGGACTCTGCCCTGTGCTTCTTTTGATTGAATCATTATAAGCAAATTCCACCTATGGAAGAATATTGTCCCATTGACTATGGTGTTTTGTCACCAAACTCCTCAACAAGTCCCCCAAACTTTTGTTTACAACTTCTGTCTATCCATCCATCTGAGGATTATAAGATGAACTAAACGACAAGTTTGTTCCCATCTTTTTCCATAAGGTTCTCCAGAAGTGTCCCATGAACTTGGTGTCTCGATTCGAAACTGTGCTCCTTGGTAAGCTGTGAAGTCGAATGACCTCTTTGAAAAACAGATTCGCAATGTGAGTCGTGTCACTAGTTTTCTGACATGGTATGAAGTGTGCCATCTTATAAAATTTTTCTACCACTACAAAGATCAAGTCAAACCCTATTTTTGTTATCGGCAACCTCAATATGAAGTCCATGCTGACTGCATCCCATGGCCTGTCAGGTATGGGTAATGGTTGATAAAAACCTACATTCTGCCTCTTTCCTTTTGAATGCTGACAAATTCTGCATCTGTCCATGAATATTTTGATGTCTGCTCACATTCATGGCCAAAAATATGACTCATTCAACTTTGCGAATGTCTTTTCATGACCGAAATGTTCGTCCAATCCTCCACTATGTTTCTCCTTTAGCAAATTGTCCCTCATGGAGCATTTTGGAATGCAAAGATGATTACCTTTAAACAGTAATACGTCCTGGATCATGTATTCTATCCATTGACTCATGTCCCTGAGAATTGGATTTTCAGCTGCTTCATATGCCTCTTTAAAATCTGGATCATCTCTATACTTGTCCCTGAGATCATCAAAACCCAGTGTTTTGACTCTGAGCTCCTGCAACAACAAAAATTTCCTTCTCAAAGCATCAACAACTTTGTTAGTAATTCTATAAATATGCTTGATTACAAAAGTAAAGTTGTACATGTATTCAACCCATTTAACATGTCTTTGATTCAACCTCTCCTATTGAGTCATGAATTGCAAAGCATGATTGTCACTATACAAAACAAACTCCTTAGGAATTAAGTAATGTCTCCATTTTTTCAATGCCTGAACAATAGCATAGAAATCCTTGTCATAAGTGGAGTATTTCACTTTCACTTCATTTAGCTTCTTGCTGAAGCATGCTATCAGCCTGTCTTCTTGACTCAAGACTGCTCCTATTGCAAATCCACTCGCATCACATTTTACCTGAAATTTCTTTTTGAAATACGGCAACACCAGAATTGGTTGTTCCATGATTTTCTTCTTCAAAAAATTGAAGCTTTTCTCAGCCTCTTTTGTCCAGTAAAAATACTTGTGTCTCTTCTTCACTATGTCCATCATTGGTGCACTAATTCCACTGAAATTCCTGATAAATTTCCGGTAGAAACTAACCAATCCATGAAAACTTCTCACCTCAAATATACTCTTTGGTGATGGCCAATTCTTAATTTCTTCCACCTTATCTGGATCCATCCTCAAATTGTCTGAAGAAATAACAAAACCCAAATAAATGAGCTTTGTCTTCATGAATGAGGATTTCTTCATGTTTATCAGCAGCTTCTCTTGCTGTAATCTCTTCATCACTGTAGCCAAATGTTCCAAATGCTCTGACTCTGTTTTACTGAAAATCAGTATGTCATCAAGATACACAATGAAAATTTTTCTGATGAACTCCCTCAGGACTTCGTTCATCAATATCATGAAAGTACTCGGCGCATTTTTTAAACCAAATGGCATAAAAAGCCATTCATACAACCCTTCGTTAGTCTTGAAGGCTGTCTTCCATTCATCACCTTCCCTCATACGAATCTGATGATATGCACTTTTCAAATCAATCTTCGAAAAAAAAAATTCTCCACTTAAGAAATCGATCAGATCATCCATCTTTGGCAATGGAAATCTATACCTAATGGTTATCTTTTTAATTTCCCTCGAGTCAGTACACATCCTTCAGCCTCCATCTTTCTTCGGACTGAGTACTTTCAGAACAACACATGGACTCAATCTTTCTCTGACTAAACCTTTATCCAACAAATCTTGGACTTGTCTTTTGACCTCTTCATTCTCCTACAGCGTCAATCTGTATGCTGCCTTTTTTGGTAAACTACCTCCAGGTATAAGATCAATTTGATGACTTATACTTCTAATCAGTGGCAACGAACGAGGTAGTTCATCCACTACTATGTCAATGAACTCTTCCAGCAGTTCCTGAATCTCTTTTGGTAAATCATCTACCCTTGTGCTTGTTAAAATAATCTTTGGCTTCCTGACCACAATGAATTGTGGTTCCTTCTTATTCTTAACCTCTGTAAGAAGTTCCTTCCCACTCATGAGAAGTACAATGTTGCTTACTTTAGGTTTCACCTCTTTATCTTTGATTGGAAGTAACATGTGAGTTCTCCCATCCTTCTCTAGGGTGTATGTGTTCATTGTCCTATCATGAATCACATTCCTGTCATATTGCAATGGTCTACCAAGAAATAGATGACAAACATCCATGGGAATAACATCACAGAGAATTTCATCCTTATACCCTCCTATTTTAAATTCAACTAAACATTGTTTAGTGACATTTACTTGATGTCCTTTTTGCAACCACGAAACTCTATATGGGATCGGATGTTCAATTGTCCCTAGCTCCATATTTTCTACCATCTCTGTAGAAACGATATTATCTGTGCTACCACTATCCACAATGACTTTGCATACCCTATCCTTGGTTTTGCAAGCAGTCCGGAAAAGACTATTCCTTTGCACTGGATTCTCGACCTCCTTCTCTGGCGTTAAGAGAACTTTTCACATCATCAGCAATCTTTTGCCTTCAACATCTTCTGCCTCAACATTCTGCCTCTATGCTTCGGCAATGTGAGTTTCACCACCTTATTTCTTTTTGTCTAGACACTCATAAGACTTGTGCCCATTCTTTCCACATGTGAATCATTTCACTACTCCACCTCTTCCTCTTCCTCTACCTCTGGTACAAGGAAATTTTTTTTCATCAGCATACTAACCTTTATGTTCGGTATGTTTCCCTCTCTACGAACTTCCACCTCTCTCAGTTTGAGTCTGAGTTTTCTTCCAGTCTTCCTTTGGTTTCTGATTTCTATCCTAGGCAATTGGTTTTCCTCTGGCTTGACTTCTGCCTCGGCCTATTTGACCCTGCTTTCGGCTCATCTTCTCTTCAGCTTTTAGAGCCATCTGACAAGCATATTCCACCGTTCAGATGGTCATCATGCTCATCTCATCCTAAATTTTGTATCTCATGCCATTCTTGTATCTAGCAACTTTCTCATCATCACTTTCACGATGACCTGCCCTGATGTTCAGCCTGTAGAATTCTTCAGTGTATTCCTTCACTGTCATCAGCTTCTATCTCAAGTTTTGCATCCTTCGAAACAAAGTAATCTGGTAATCCTTGGGAATGAATTTCGCCTTCATCTTCACGATCATCCTATCCCAACTTTTGATATTCTTCTTGCCTTTGCAACATATATCAATGTATAGCTCATCCCAACACAATGTTGCATGCCCTTTCAATCTTGTGACAACATGTTTGACCTTCTTGTCTTCCTCGACATCTTCATAGTCAAAATATGTGTCCAGAGCTCGAATCCAGTCTAGAAGCTCTTCGACATCTAGGTTTCCCTTGTAAATTGGAATGTCCATTTTGGCTATTGTACCCATTCTTGTAACATCTCTAAGCAAGCATTCATTTGCTACATCTTCTGCTATGACTTCTTCTTCTTCATGTTCGACCTCATTTTCACTTTCGGAATCACTAAGATCCCCAGCAATGGTTATGCACCTCTGTGTTGTCTCCATGTCCTCAAATCTGGCGCGTACGTCATACATATCTCTTGCTATGGCTGGATCAGGCATCTGCCTACCCCTTCTTCTTGGCATTTCCTTATCTTATGGCAGATCAGGTGTTTTTCTATCTCTTCTTCTCGGCGGTATGGTGAATCCTCCTTTTCCCTGCTACAAAAAGAAAAGAAACCTTTATGTGCTCTGATACCAAATGGTGTAGACCAATCGGCCCTCGAGACCGATATCCGCTCATAGGATCATTCTATATGACCTTGAGTTGGATCGGCTCTTTTGATTACCACTGGAATCTACAAAATTATCGATCCATAGGTCCTTCTCGGCAATTCGCAATCTCGCGAGTTCGCAAGTTGATATTCCGACTCTTTCTCCTCCAAATCCGCGATACCCAAGGTCATGAAATGATTATGGCTCCTCCATTAGCACCTTCCCCACACAACCACCAGCTAGGCTAAGCACTAGCACCTTTTTCCTCTTGTGCCCTCGTGAGTTCAAAGGTTCAACCTTTGGCACCTTCTTTCTCGAACCCCCAAGAAGCGATATTTGACTTTTCTCCTCTCGTTCTCGCTACTCGCGACTTCACGAGTCGAAGGCTCGAGCTTTCATTCCCTCATCTCCCAAGTTCCCAAGACACAAGAGGTCAATGGAGTGTTGGCTCCTCCAAAAACGTGACATGTGTCCGGTTGATTATTTCCTCGGCCCACCTTGCGGTTCTACCACGTGTCTCTTATGTGCAACCTTGACACTTCGCGACTTCGCTTCTCGCGACTTGGAGCATCCAAATTTTGGACTCTCACCCAGTGAACCTCCGAGTTCACGAGATCTTCTGATCTCTACCACCTGTCCTCCTCCAATGGATGGCTTAGATTACTTCACGACTTCACTTCTCGTGACTTCAAGAACCTAAGTTTTGGGCTCTCACCCGATGAACCTCTGAGTTCAAGAGATCCTCTGATCTCTGCCACCTGTCCTCCTCCGATGGATGGCTTATATTACTTCGAAACTTTGCTCCTCACGACCTGGAGTGCTCAATGCTTGGGCCCTCACCCTACAAACCTCCAAGACGCAAGATCTCTAGATCTCTGCCACCTGTCCTCTTCCTAATAGACGGTTGTGATTTTCTCACAATTTCGCCACTCATGAAGTTGAATGACCTCCCCTTCTGACCTCCGATGTCTGACTCTCCAATATGGGTGATCTCGCAACACATGTTCTTCTTTCGTTGAACGGCTCAGAATCTTTCACTATATCAGGACTTCGCACCTCACGACTTTGGGAGTTTTGATGCAAAGACTTCGACCCTTCACTTCCCGAAATCCTGAGATGTGACTTCACAGGTGATCCAACGACCATGTTGGTTAGGATCCTACAGTCCGATTTTCTCGATCTTGCACTGGATGAATGCTATTGTAACTCCCCTTTTCCTCTATGAGATCTAATGGCTTTCGGGATTTCGCGAATCCTCCATGGAGGATTCTGACAGTCAAATTCCTCCTTGACAATTTTGGTGAAACAAATACGGTATCTTCACGAAAACTTGTCCATCAGCGAACCAAAATTGTTGTGTCTCCTTCCAACGTTCAAGACACAAATTCCTTTGAACATCTCCACAACTCGAGTCTTCAAGATGACTTATGCATGCACTCCTTGCGACAACTTTCCAATACTTCCAAGTATTGAATCCTTTGACTCTGTGCACTCTCTACAACAAGTCTTTCCACCACTTCGCTCAGTTTGTAAACACTGAGAATTCACTCGGCCTGCACACTCCTTGCACGGCTCCTGTGCTTAACTTACACTTTTATGAGAATGAGAACCGTGTTATCTCTCCTGATCTTGCAGAGATGAACTCTGACTTTGGTCGATGCACACCTTGTGAACAATTTCACTACACTCCTTGCAGGAAAACTCTTATTCAGATAGAGAAACAATTGAAACTCATTCTACACTCTCCCTCTCTTCAGATTTCAAACATTAAATATGAAATCATACACACAGCCTATAAATAAAATGTACAACAGAGAGTAAAAATCCATGAGCATAACATTCACAATGCATACACAGAGAACAAATATGACACCATGAATTTGAATCGAAGTTCTTTCTATTAATTCAAATCTCTGTACATGGGTGTTTTTAACTATAGCTCTCTGCTTCCTTCTCTATGCTCTATCTTACTACTATTACAATGATAAAAGTGAGGGTGCCTATATCCATTTTCCCTCTTCACTCCTAAAACTGTCTAATATGAGAATTCAAAGCTACCTACTAACATTAACTAACATAAATGCCTTCACCCAATACTGACGAGAGTGGGATGCTCAAGGTATGTTTACAATCTAACAGTACGCCCTTTCTTAATTATCTCATTTAAGTTTGGCACATCCAACGTTAAAAAATTTCAAACATTTTTATCATGTGCCAAAATGTGTTGGTGTTGCTTCACACTCGCTTGATGTTGGCGATGCTCCTGCATCAGTAGTAGAGAAGGATGACTATAATAATTTTTCTGGAGTTTTTTGCTTTCCCTATGAGCCTGTGGAGGAATACATGGAGTTGTATTTCCTTCATGTTTTGAAACCTCCCAGATTTATCCTGGCCTCATCATTAGGAGGAAAGCTAAGGAATGTAACCATTCTGTTGTCACGATTGCGTTCTCTATTATCAATCATAGGCAGAGTGAAGGAGATTCTAGTTAGGAATTTACTTGAATGGCTATGGTGGAAATTTTCTTTTACCTAGCACTGTGTAAAAATTTATTAGTTTAGGACTGTACATAAATAAGATCCTTGGAGCATGTGCGTTTATTTTTGTTTTTACTTGTCATCTTAATATTCTTCAATAGGGTGTTTTTTAGCTTGAATCCATAGACCAATAGAAGATGACTAGTGTTAGGACCCTACAATGTACCATTTTTCTCAGACTTTTTGCTACCTTTACATCCTTGTTTCACTCACATTTAAAATCACATTATCACCTTACCCTATCTTTCCAAAGGTATACAACGTCCCTTCTCTTTACTATATGTTTAATCTATTTTTCATATAATTTTACATTACTCTTGTACTTAACCGTTGATCAGAAATATATAAGTGTTGAAACATTTCGAACTGCAGATTAGCATTGTTGTTTAAAGGCCCGTTGCTGAAACAGTCAAAGCACGCAATCCCATGGATGAAACAGTTCGTGGTCTACGATGTTGAGACAACAACTCACACAAGAGGAAGCTGTTACACTCCCCGTGGTCTACGATGCTGAAACAACAACTCCACAAGAAAAAGTTGTTACACTCTCTGTGGTCTACAATGTTGAAACAACAACACAAAGATGTTACATTGACCACAACAGCCGCACTTTGAGCCAGAATTAACCATCGCTATTGCATGACCATGTTGTTGAAACAATCAGTATGCAAATCCTGTTGTTGAAACAACCCACGATTTGCGATGTTGAAACAACATACAACAACTGTAACAAGAAGATAAATAAAAAAATTGTTACTCCAGCCGTGACAACAACACCTCACTCGACATCTTTTCAACTATTGTAATAGCATTTTGTTACGGGAGACCGGGATATCCTATTTCAGTATAGAGATCAGATATGACTAAGAATAGGATTCAGATGTACACATGTAATTTGTTGATCAAATTGTATCGAGAGGATTTCCCTCTTTAAATAAGAGGAAATCATCATTAGAGAGGACCTTCTTCTTGGCTAAGAAAGGATTTACAGTGAGAGACGTGTTTTGCTTTAGACATTGTAATATGATATAGTTGACAGATGAATAAAAGATTGTTCTGATCATTTCTTTCTAGTTCCTCTCATTTCAGGGGAATCTTGTGAGAAGGGAGGGCCCACCTTCTTCACAAGATTCACCCGTTAGCTTTGTAGTGTGTTAGTGTTATTTTTGTTCATGCCTTGATTAATTTATGTTTTGCTGAAATGCTACTTTACTGAACTCTGTTTTGTTGAAACACTACTTTACTGAACTATGCCTTGCTGAAACTCTTCTTTACTGGTTGTTACATTGTTTTCATATAATTCATGCTTGGGTAATTGATAATCATTCTAGTTAGCAATCCTTTTTGGTGAATTTATGAAAGCGTGATAATCAGGGATAGGTGCTGAAGATTTCTTCTTGGGGAATAGGGTCATGTTCTCTGTTAAGAAATATTTAGTCTTCAGTGTGTGTCAATCATTTCAATTAGCAATGAGTTCATGAAAGTGTGATGATCGGAAATTGGTGCTGAAGATTCTTTCTTGGGGAATAGGGTCATGTTCTCTGTTAAGAAATAGTTAGTCTTCAGTGTGTGTCAATCATTTCAATAGTAATGAGTTCATGAAAGCATGATGATCGGAAACAGGTGCTGAAGATTCCTGCTTGGGGAATAGGGTCATGTTCTCTGTTACAAGATAGTTGGTGTTTCCTTTTGCAGTGTCTTGAAGGATTCCTTTCCTAGGTTGTTATTTTCTTAATGTAATCCAGGATTCTTTGGACAATTATTTCTTTAAACTTTGAACTCTGCAATAGGTAGGTTTCTTTCCTGTAATTCAAAGTAGAAATTCAGTTTGTTCAAGGCAAGGTGTGATTAATGTATTTTTTTTACTACAACTATAGATTTATTTTGAGATTGAGCATATACAGTGCATGATTACGTTTGAAATAAACAAACTTCCCTGAGATGACAATTTATGTAGCACTTGATTGTTTAGTTAAATAAGCAATTACAGTGACCAACATTTTGGCGCCATTGCCGAGGAAGGTAATTATAGATTTCAAAAGAACTTATGTTCTTTCAAATATAAAGATTGCATGAGAGGACGCAGAAACCCCAAAGAAAGTGACCCTATAGGTGGAAGGGGTAGAGGAAGAGGAGGAAGAAAGACTTATATTGATGAGATTATATCAAAATCTAAATGTGCTACTCCTCAACGACCAAACTCTCGGAAACCAAAGTCCCAACCTTCCTTTCAAGCAAACTTTGAAACAGGGAAATAGGTTTGGAGTCCTGAGACAGTCAATAAACCAGTAGGAAATATTGAGGACAATGCAAGCGCAACAGGGGAGCAAATAGAAGAAAACATGGATGAGTACAATGAAGAATTGCATCATGAAGAACAGGTAGGTCCTAAAAGAGAGGTAAATGATGAAAACTATTTCTCCACATTAGGATTTCCTATTGGTGATCTTCCTAGAGGGGTAGCTCCCATGAAGAACATTCCACTCTCATCACAACCTAACTTTCATGGTTTATCCTCAGAAGATCCTAATGAATTCCTTTTTGAATTTGACATATTATGTAGAAGTTATGATTACATTTCCAATGCTCAAAAATTAAAGCTATTTCCAGCAACATTGAAAGGAAATGCACTGAGATGGTTCATGAGTCTTGGAGGCCATGTAATCACAACATGGGATCAAATGAAACCGAAATTCCTGCATAAATACCATGACTATTGTCGAACAAGAGAAAAAAGGGAAGAACTATTTAAGATGATACAGAAAGAGGATGAAAATCTGGAGGACTTTGTAGAAAGGCTACAATACAATCTACAAAGATCCAATCACCCCGATGTAAGTAAAGATATCCTTAAAATGATATTACTAAAAGGAGTAAGGGATGACTGTTTAGATATGGTGAATATGCTTGGAAAAGGGGACATATCTAAAGAATCATATGATGAAATTGTTAACCTATGCAAAAGATGTTCAAGAGGAGATTCAAGGAATAGATCAAATAGCAGGGATACCACATTTTCAAGAGTCCAAAAATCAGTCAATGGGGGAGCAACAAGAGCCGAAATAGGTAATTTACTTGAAGGTTTTAAAACTGAAATGTTAAGCTCTTTTGCCTCACAAATTGATACCCTGCAGA
>JZKD02S1697452.1:561823-618328 GCA_000966675.3 Picea glauca
CATTGTAAAGTTTTAGCAAAGCCTCTGGCTTCTGGTTATGTATCTATATTTGAGACTTCTTGTTTAATCCAAGTCAACTTTTCTTACTCCATATTATTATGCGTCTGATACTGAATGTTCATGATTGAAGGATTCACATGGATTATTATGACTGTGTTGTAATGGATGTTTGATTGCAGTGTTGTCATAATTTTTTCAGTTTCCTGAAGCTCCGAATCCAAGAGGATTTTGTTTTCTGATCTTTTTCTCCTTAGGTTGTTGGAAGGCCAAATGTCCATAGTAGACCTCTTCACTCTCCTCAAGTTATCCCCCCTAATCACCACTATATCAAACTTATTGACTGAAGTTAGACCAAGACCTTACCTGCTTGTTCTTTTTGATCCAGTTTTCTGAGTTAGAACGATACCATCATGAGTCTACGTCCATTAGACCGCCTCTAAATTTATTTTTTGTGACATACAAATTGATGGGTATTAGGCTTACCTCTTCTGCAATCCAGAGGTGACTTCTGGTGCTAACACATATCTTTCCTTTTTCAGAGTTAAAAACATGTTCCTATCACATGCCATATGCTTTGAGCAGCCATTTTCAACATACCATCCATGTTTCTTATGTTGATATTGTAGAGATAACATGAATTCTTTAGTGTTGAATTGATCATGATTTCTTATCCATATCTTTTTTGGTTCCTTCTTATAAATATTGATATTTTTTCTTGATTCTCTTGGAGGAACAATCAATCTACAATCCTTGGCCATGTGACTAAATTTTTGCATTTGTAGCATTCTACTTCATCACTCAAGGATTCAAATTTGTTGTGGTTTCTACTTTGTGCTTCATGAGGCCTTATTGGATAACCATTTTTTGTGTAGCCTTCATAGTTTCTTATGTTCTTGGTATTCTCTCTACAATTCACAGCTTGGTGCCCAAAATTGTTACATGAATAACATAAACAAAGAAAAATAGTTTGGTAGTTGGGGTTGGAAGATCTTCTGAATGGTGTTGTTATTATGAATCCTTCTTCTACTCGAGGTCTTTCTATTGTTTCATTCTACTGATTTTGAATTTTGAATCTTTTGGGTGGTGCAATGTGTTTGTAATCTTCTTCTTGGATATTCTTACCATCTTCCTTATTAGGAGATCCTTTGAATGTTGATTCATAGATTCTTTATTATGCTTCTTGTTCTATTTCCTTGGAGATTGAGCCTTTCTCTATTTGGTTGTATCCTAGCCCAGATTCATCATAGTATGGCATTTGAATACTAATGACCTCATCTAAAAGTTTGGGTTTGTTCTACTGCATGTCCTTCTTCTGAAGATATTTTCTTAGAGTGATTATTTCTTCTTCCAAGCCTTCAATCATTTTGTCCTTCTCTTCTAACTGATTTCTAAGTGCTTCTTCAATTCTTTTTTCTTCTTCAACCTATATTTGTAATTTTGTGATCATCTACTCGACATCTTATGAGTTGGAATTATAAGATCCTTCTTTCCTCTTTATTTCTTCCTTGAGTGACTTGATTTTCTTTCTTTCATTCCTTAGATATTATAAAGCACTGATTAATTCTACTATGATATCGAATTCTCCTTCTTCTTCAGAATATTCTACTACCATGAAGAGTACTCTTTCTATATCACTTTCACTATCTTCATCCTCGCCCGATGAGGATATGTCTTCCTTGGTGCAGATACTTTTCTTGAAGAATTTATTTTTGTTTCTTCTACCCTTTTTCTTTTTCTTTTCCTTTTTCTTTCTAGGATCTTCTTTTTCATCACTTTCCTTGTTATTAGCATGAGGAAATTTAAAATTAAAATGACCAATACCACCATAATTGAAACATTTCAATGGAAGCATACCTTTGTATTTGCTAGTTCCTCTTTGTAACTTTCTTACAATTTTTTCCATTTCTTCATCTTCCTCTGAATCATCGTTGCAACTACAATTTGATTTTGCCTTTTTCTTACTCTTCTTCATTGTCTTGTTGGATTCCTTGCATGCTTCTTACTTTGTGACCGAGTTCTCTTTCTCTAATCTCATTTCATAGGAAATGAGTATTCCATGTAGCTCATCCATGCTCAAAGTGGTTAGCTATATTATTTCTTCTAGTGCTGAAATATTTGGATTAAATCTCATAGGTAGAGACCTTAGTACCTTTCAAACAATGATTGGTTCCTTCACATATTCTCCCAGACCTTTAATACTATTTACTATTTCATCAACTTGTATAAAGTAGGCTACAATGTCTTTATCTTCCTTCATCTTCAATTGTTCGAACCTATCTCTAAAGGTTTTGAGTTTTTCTCCCTTAAATTTATCATATTCTTCATAAATATTTTGAAGCTTATCCCAAAGATCCGTTGTAGAATAACAATCCATAACCTTAACAAATATTGAATTAACAAGATTGTTTAGAATAATACTTTTATCCTTTGAGTTGTTTTCTTCGATTTCATTTCCATCCTTGTCTGTTGGGGGAGTAGTTGGTGCTTTGTATCCATATACTAATGCTCACCAGACATCAAATCATTGTGCCTATAAGAAGTTATTCATTCTTATACTCCATAATGCACAATTTTGACCATCAAATACTAGTGCTCCAATCTTAGCATATTCCATGATCTCCTTCTAGCGGTTAGAATGCTTCTTGAAGAACTTGCTCTGATACTAATTGTTGGAATCCCAATAGGGGGGTGAATCAGTATGAGCACTTTAATTACTTTTAACCATAATATATCAAATTCAATTTAATCAACAATATATTCTCAATGTATCAATCAATAGTATATCATCAATGAGAACACAAACATATGAAGAACCACATCACATCAAATAAAAAATACACCATAACTTACGTGGAAACCCAAATGGGAGAAAACCAAGAAATGTTTTCTTATATATCAAATATTATATTCATTGGAAGCATCAACTTCCTGATTCTCTATATGCAACTAGAAGGAGGCTACGACCCCCTATTTACAAGATCCAACATGAAGGAAGCTACAACTCCCTGAATTATCTGGCTCCAACTAGAAGAAGGATACAACCCCATGATTCTCAAGCTCCAACCTGAAGGAAGATCCAACTCCTTGTGTTCTCCATCACCAACTGGAAGGAGGCTACAACCCCCTTTCCTTTCCTTATCTTGCCACCCTGAAATATAAATGTAGACCAACTATCGGTACCACTATCACTGCCACTGTCACTTTCACTGCATCTGTCCCTGTCACTATCTCTATCATTGCCACTGCCACTGTTACTGTCACTACCTCTATTCAATCAATCTATATCTTGTCATTGTATCTGACCTATCATTGTCATTGTACCATCAAATTGCTATACCAAAACCTATGCCATACCATGAATCAACTATGTACTAACAATGCATCAATCATATACCATAAGATATATCAAGTGTAGATATCATGTACTAGAAAAAGAACCACATATAAAACATGTACCATTGTAACATCCCCTAGCCCATCTGAGAAACATTACGATGCGAAATAATCTTAAAAACAAAATGTCTACTAACCAAATTAATTCATTTACAATCAATTGATTTCTTGTAGATTTCAACTACAAATTAAAACATATTTATCTACTATCCATAACAACAAAAATATAAGCATTTACATCATGTTAATGATCAACATGAAATGCAGCTAAATAACTCATTACAAAAACATATAAATCACTTCCAAATACACATAGTCATGCACAACAATTAAATACATAATTTAACACAACAACAAGATAAAACACTTATATTTTCACAACAATTGTGCAACCAACTACTTCGGATGGACATTCCACCCAACCATAGATGATTGTCCCAAATATCAACAACCAATCACCCCCGAGCTAAGGCTAGCAATACACAAAAGAGGGTGGTCTCTCACAGTCCACTCACATGTCACAAAACTCTCAACCCAACTAAAATTCTCCTACATCTATCCATATTTTCCATTATCTCTCTTGCTCTTTCCCTGTCCAACCTAAGGAATGCACCATTTGTTTATCAAGGATAACCCAAGGGAACTCAAGGGAAACTATTGCTAGGAGAAATATCAGCAAACACTTGTTGTTTTAGTGCAACTCACGCAGGAGTTCACTCTTCAGGCCTAACAACGTTGCTCATCATTTTTCCATCTCCAATTCGCTCCAATTTTCTCCAATTATGCTCCATCTTTCTCTATATTTCTCCCTCCATGGATGCATTAGTTTCAAGCTTTGTTTCTTACTCTCTACCTACTTCCCATCCACAAACTTGAATAACTAAAATTGTTGTCCCCACCCATACAAATTTCCTCTCATTGGCTTGCCTTTCTTGACTCACACTCTTCCCCAAGATGATTGTACTCAACTCCCATGTGCCCAATAAATTTGGGATGTGAACACTCACACCCACCCTCTTACATGTATTCAATTATTGGCTTTGGGAACACTCAGTAAAAAATGGGAAGGTTCATATACAAATAAAAAATTTAGGAAAATGGGTTAAATTAATATACATGGGTAATTTCCCCCTTGGACCCCTCTTGGAAATTATCCTATACACTCCCCTCTACTGTGGATTAATTCATACCCCATATCTTTTCCATGTCCCCTTAGCAGTTGACATCACATTTTATTAATAAAACAAGGAAATACAATTCACATGTTACATCGTTTGGTCGTAGGCACATATTATATCTACATAAACATTAATTAAATTGGGAATTATAGTGGGGATGTTACAACGATATACCATGTATAGATCTGTACCATATCATCACTGAAGTGCCTCAAAGAACCAAAACATATGCCTTATCCATATATCACCATGCATCAAGTGTATACCTCGACCATACAACCACATCTTAGAGTTGAACCATAACCAAATACAAGAATATACCTCTATCAACCATGTAGCCAATATGTACCTCAATCATGTGCCAAACCAAACATACCTCAAGCATGTGGCATAGCATAACCATGTGTAACCGTCACAAAAAGCACATAATCATACAAATACCTATGTAGCTAACTTGATGCACAAAAGTTCTGACATGTAAGATCACTTCTTAATTCTGGGACCTAGTATCAGCATAACTCCCAAACTTGTCTTGTCCTTACTGGCCTAAGACATCCTGTCACCTAGGGCCTTATGTGATAAGCCCTAAGAAACCCATGGGAGTGCCTCATGGGAAACTAGTGGTATGACCTGTAGGGGCCTACCAAACTAGGGTTTCCTTAGAAAAATTATCTCTCTTCTATAACCCTGAAACTCCTGCACTCCTTTCTTGTCACTACCTCAAATTTATCCATCGCTAACTTGACAAGTAGATCACTAGTTCGCTAGAAGATGTTCAATAGAATAAGTCAATGAATGTCCTTGTGAGTGACTCCCTAAGGTATATTTATACTTTTTATAAGTATCCTCTCTCCTTAAACTTAGGGGCTTCTAGAATTCCTTGTTACAACCACTTTACCTTTTCATTAAATACTTGTAACCAACTAGGGGCTTCTTAACCATTCTTCGAGGCTTCTAACTTTACAAGACCATAACTCCCCAATCGTGAGGCACTATGTGGCATACTATCTATCACCGAAAATTACACAACATGAAAAATCAATCCATGAGTGAGTTACCTACATATACACCATCCTTTGTGACCATATTCCTCAACCAACTTCAGGTCCCATAATCATACCATCGGGGATTCTTCAAGGGTTAACATCAATGATAACCACCCTTTCAATTGTTTGAAGATAAAAATAACAATATAACAAGTTGAAACACCTTGCACTCAAAAACTTAGACCATATGGAACTAAATGAGGAGAAATCCAATAAGAAAACAATTGTTGCAAATAATTTATCAAGGAATATTTTTGTCTCTATGTAAACCAATAAGACTAGTATTAAAAAACTATAAAATATTTTTTTGGTTTCAGACTGTCTCACATCTTCTAAACATGTCAAACTTGGTAAATATGAAAATAATTTTGGTTAAGAAGCAGGGTGATTATGTACGAATTTAGCAAACATCCTAGTGGCTTTCATCATTAAATTGCTGCAAAATGGTCTTTCATGGGGGGGGTTGTTGAAAATTTATGTAATTAATTTTCTCCCAACATTCTATGCAAGAACGTTTCACATCCATATTAATTTGTTTCTCCTTGTGACTTGGTTTAATCCATGGTTGAATTTGAGAAAAAATATCATTTTTTTCTTACATTAGGTCGTAGGGTGTAAACAAATTCTTAGACTATACACTAGTCACTTTTTTTGTTAGATTATTAATTAGAAATTTAAATTTTTTCAACAAAAAACCACTAAGACATAAAGCTTGAGAAAACCTTCTAAAATGTCAAAGAATTAGTTTTATGTTTCTTTCCTCTAATTTCAGATTTGCATTTCAATACCATTGCCTACATGCAAGATGGTGAATGCAATATATCTATAAGGAAAAAGAATGTAAAGTTGTATCTCACCTCTCCCTGATTTATTGACAGATTCTTCCTTTTTCTTGAGTTGCAATTGTCCTTTCGAAACCCAATCATTTGATTAAAACAACTCTAATATCAAAATTATGGTTTATATGTACATAATTTTTATGGTTCCATTCAAGAACAAGAAGAATACGACTGAATCACCATACACATTCTATAGTTTTTGAAATGTGTGAAGAATGATCTGACTTGGATATGAAATAACACTTACTTTGTGCTATATTAACTACATAATACATGAGAAACACACATATTTACATTTAAATTTTTAAATCCAACACCGTCAATCATCCATCCATGTACATTGTACCAAGTACTACTCGGTAGTGCAATAAATATGTCCTTATTCATTTGGTGCAACAATAAATATCTATTTGTAGGAGTAATAAATATATGTTTGTAAGAAATAAGAAGTCTTAAATGCATGCCACCATTGGAGAAATAAGGCCTCAAATTTGAAGGCCAATAGAATTTCAGAAAATTAAATCGTGCACGTGGATTATATCGGCCCCAATGTATTGTTAAATCAAGTGGGAAATGGTATCCCAATTACCCGACACCTAATCTCTTGATCCCAGTGTACCAGTCTATCGCTCCCCTAGTGCAGTGTTTATGTAATTGCAAAGTAGCAATCTGGTGGCTCGATAGCTGGACATCTTGACAAGCAATCGTACCAAAGAGGGACACATGTTGGCTTCTGGTAATTGTAGGCACACCTCTGCATTGGGATTATAAATGGGAGCAAGCCCCCTGTAAAAAAGCATGTGTTCAAGGCACTTGGTCTTATGAAACAGAGAAGTGTGTCGAACGCTTGGGTGATCGACGAGCCCTTGATATTGACCAAGGATTATGTAGAGAAAAGGATAATTCTTTGGGGTGTCAGACTGTGATTAGACAACAAAGGCAGTGATTAGATAGAACTGATCAATAATAAATAATAAGTAGAGGTGTTAATACACTCTATGATCACATCTGCAATAAGAGGTGAAAGTCAAAGGCCAATGATATGGTAGAAAAATATATTTATTTATTTATTTTAATTAAAATAAAAGTATTATTGACACTTTCCTATGTTAGACATTGGAAATGAATAGAAAATTTAAAGTTGTTTTATAATCATTATAGAGTTTAAACTGGGTAGAGTGTTTTGAAATGTCCAACATTTTGAGTGGACACTCCACCCATCATAGGGAAAAATGAATCTCATATGATGAAAAAGAGTGATGAGTTGGGTATTTAAAGGAGCAGATGGTGAGGGATTGTTAAAGGGAGGAAGGAGGAAATAAATAAAATACAATCGTTGAGATAAAATAATATTAGAATAATAGTAGAGAAATTATAAATTAACAAAACTAGTTGAGGAAGTTAGGAAAATGATTATTAAATATTGAGTTAACCAAAAGAAAGGAGGTATAAAGATTAAACTAGAGCATCCAAACACAAATTTAATAATCCAATAATCAAGTCGTTGAGGGAATGTTGCGAGATTGGATAAATAATATATTGGAAAATGAAAAGGGAAATAATAAATAAATTATAAATTAGATTAAATTAATTTGAGTTAAAAGAGAAGACGAAAATAATTGAATGGGATCAAGTAAATGAAAAATAAAGAAGGGAAAAATAAGAAAGGGAGATGTAAGTATAAAATATGATTAAAGAGATATGGTTAATGAAAAAGGTTAGATTAAGAATTCAAGTTAAGAAAATGGGGGAAATATAAGAAAGAAAAATTAGAGGTCACTATTAGAAAAATAATTATAATAAAATGAAAGATCGGTGACCGAGGCAATGAGTGACGGGTTTCCAGGATTGGTTAAGTTTGTATCCATCTTCACAAATAAAGTTATTGGAGTGTTTTTTTATTTCTAGGGCTTCTCGAATGATACAGAAGGGTAATGTGGCACTGAGGCAAAAATTTTGGTTTGGTCAAAGAAAACTAGATGTTTAGATTTAATGGAATGTTCCACAATAATTGAATTTGCAATCCGATTGTGGTTTGTGTCATCTATGTGTTCTTTGAGTCGATATTTGAAGGATTTGTAGGTTTGTCCTATGTATGATTTTCCACAAGAACATGGGATTTGGTAGACTTATGGGCCTAACATAGGGTCAGATTTTTTCTTGACAATTTTGAACAGATGTTTAAGGGTTTTAAATGACTTGAAAAACGTTTTGATATTATTCTTGGCCATAATTCTTGAAATGAGATCCATGGTACCCTAGATGTAAGGTAAAGGCGAGTGAGAAAGGGGAGGGGAGGGGAAGAGGAAGGAGGATTTTTTGATTTAGCAATTTGAGCTAAGAGAAAGGATTTGTTGATATGGGAGATAGAGTAACCATTGGTTAATAGGGCCTTAGTTAAGTGGGATTTATCTTTCTCTAGAAATTGATGACATGATATTTCAATGGATCGGGTGACCAATTTTTTTAACATAGCAAATTTTTGGGCTAGATGATGGTAGGGACTTAGCATGCAGGTACCTGTCAGTATGTGTCTTTTTTATGTACACTTGGTGGGTGAGGGAACCATCTAGAAGGTGGGAGATGAGGATGTCAAGAAAGGGAAGATAATTATCCTTTTTCATTTCCATAGTGAATTCAATATGGGGGGAATGTTATTAAGGTAATGAAAGAAAGTTATCAAGGAGGGATTTCCATGGGGATAGATGAGAAAGGTGTCATCAACAAACTGAAACCAACATTTGGGTTTAATATGAAAGTTATTTAGGTCTAAGGTTTTGAAATGTTCCATAAAAATATTAGCAACCACTCAGGAAATGGATGAGTCTATGGTGATTCCTTCCACTTGTTTATAGCAAGTCCCTTTAAAGGTGAAGAAAGTGGAGGTAAGACAAATTTTTATCAGGTTGATAGTTTCAGAATCGACTAATTTGGAGATAAGGTCAAGGACTTCAGTAACAAGAATCTTGGTGAATAAATTATTGATGTTTGGGAAACATTGGGAATAAATTCTCTTAGAATAATAATTAATAATATAATCATTAATTATTAATATCATATATAATAAGTAAATGATAATAATAAATACTTACTGATTATTCAAGGGATGCATCCTTTCATGGATGGTCACCATATGTTCCCTATATATGGAACACTCGTCATTGTAATAATATATCGATTATATATCATATGAAGAAAAAAAACATGGTATCAGAGCAGTACTAGGCTTGACTCCTTCACATGAGGGCCCAGGAAAATGAGAGTAGAGTAAAATGTTGGGGTGTTAAATTTATGGGGTTGTTACAATCTCTATGTACAACATATTTACTTTTTTACTCATAGCTAAATTATAGAAAGAATTCCATAAGTTATGGTGGGCGGTAATTTCTAGTAAAAATGTCTAATTACCTAAATATGAGGAATGTAATGCATATTTACTTCTACCTATATTTATGCAAAGAATCATATGAATTATGGAGGAACAGTTTAACAAATTCAAATGTTATGTGGATGGATTATAACCAAATTAATCTTTCGTTAGTTGCGAAGGTATTCTCCAACTATTTATATGAAATAAAATTTAATTTAATTTTAAATTGAATTTTTCAAAGAGACGTGTCTGTTTTGGATCAATCTAATATTACTATAAAAAGACACTTGAAAGACACAAGAATACACACACATATTTTTTCTCTCTCACATGTGGGATAAGTGATCTAAGGAAGAGACTAAGAAGTTGAAATTTTCTGAGTTACTTACTAACATTCTAGTGTTTACTAAAGTAATATCGTATATCATTAGAAGTAAGTACCACTTGTGGAAAATTGTGCTTGTTTAATTTAACACTAGAAAATCAACATGGTAAGTCATATGACATCGAGTATATGATGGATGTGTGTTGGTAGATGTGTGACATCAATTATATGATGGACGTGTGTTGGTCATAGTAGAAGACATATTATTTACAAGGTCACTGTATATAGTTGTGCACAAGATAAATTGATGTCCTCTAGGAGATTCTTTCTGTTGTTCTTGTTTCTTGCCCCGGGAAGGTCACATGTAATAGCTCTACGAAGGAGCTGTAATGACGGTCGCAAGAAGTAGACATGGATGGAAAGACCTTACAATATGATATAAAGGAGAAACATTTCCATACATGATGCTTAGAGACAGGAAGTATCTAGGAGCAATGTACCTCCCAAGACAGGACCATGCAAGATAGCAGAGACAATTCTAATGATCATGGATACAATGAGTGAAGACAAATTGTAGAAAAACTATGGTAGATCCAATTGAGGAGGAAAACATATTATTAGACTCAAAGAGAGTAGGTGTACCATTCCTAGTACACGAGTCGATCCATGATATGTTGAGGAAGAAGGCATGGTAGCAGTTCCAGTGTACGTAGAGGCATTCCTAGAGAAGGAGGCGATACTATATCCAAAGGGAGCAGAGATGGAGTTACCTCCAGAGAAGGAGGAAGAGCTACCATCAATGTCAAAGGGAGCAGATACATAGGAGGTGTCACCTCCATCTCAAGAGGTAGTGTTGATGTTTTTCAGCTTCCTCAGACATTGGTTTCATGAGGGAACCTCGATATATCAAGTATGGTCCAATATGAATTAGAATGATCAACATTTACCTATGTTTATGTGGGCAAAGGCATCCATGACTATAGTGTATGGTCAGAAAATAAGTCCTCATAATAATTTGAGGAACATGATGCTCGAGGAGGCCTTCACGAGAGTGAAGCCTGAGGTTGGACACTTCAAGGTATATGGGTGTCCAATATACATTCATGTACCCAAGGATAAAAGGATCAAGATAGACTCTTCAGGAAGAAAGGGTACATTTATGGGGTACAATGAGTCTTTGAAGGCATACTCGATCTACATCCCTGGTCAGAGACAGATTGAGGTGAGTAGAGATGTTACCTTTGAGGAGGAGGTATCCTTTAAGAGATCTAGAGGATCTCACATGGAGATTGATAAAATTGATCCAATTGATCACGTTGATCATGTAGCTCTAGTTGATGTTCTGAGAGATATTGCAGTAGGTCATAAGAGACCTACATGGACTCATTAGACTCTACAAGAGGCAGAAGGATATGCATCTCCTCATGGTATCTTCCAAGTGAGAAAGATACCTCAGAGATATTCATGCTATGCCACAACTCTGAGCCACATCATTCATTTTGAGCCTTCCTATTATGAGGAGAAAACTAATCATCCAGTATGGAGAGATGTCATGATGGAGGAGTATCAATACATCATGAAGAATGATGTGTGGATTGTTGTTCCAAGACATGAGGGGAAGTCTATAGTGACTTCCAAATGGATCTACAAGATAAACACATAGTTAAGAGGAGCATAGAGAGGTACAAAATGCAATTTATTTCTAGAGGATTCTCTCAGGTGAAGGTAATATATTATGATGAGACATTTACTCATGTTTCTCGATACATTTCTATCTAGATGATTATTTCCCCTGTAGTATCCCTGGGTTAGAGAGTACATGTGATGGATGTAAGGACAACCTTTCTCAATGGAGAGATTAAGGAAGAAGTATACATTGAGAAGCTAGATGGTTTCATGATACATGAGAAGGAGTCTCATGTGTGCAAGTTGAAGAAGGCCTTGTATGGACTCAACCAGCCACCTCGAGCTTTGTATGCAAGGATTGATAGACACCTGATGATTTTTGGGCTTCAGAAAAAGTGTTTTCGATCCCAGCCTATACTACAAGATTGTTAATGGTGAGTCCATGATTTTGGTCCTCTACGTTGATGATTTATTCCTCACTGGTATAGAGAGACTTAATGTTCAATGCAAGTATGTGTTGGCCTCTAAGTTTGAGATGAAGGACCTTGGTATGATGCACTATTTCTTGGGACTAGAGGTGTGGCAGAGAACTGATGAGATCTTCCCAAGTCAGGAGAAGTACACAGTTGAGATATTGAAGAATTATGGGATGTTGAAATTGAAGCCTGTGGCTACACCAATGGTGACGAATCTGAAAAAACTAAGTGTGTATTCTTCTGATTCTGACGAAATTGATCCAACTCTGTACATACAAGTGATTGGATAATTAAGGTATCTGGTTAACACCAGACCAAATATTTTCTATGCAATGAGTGGACTTAGCTAATTTATAAGTCAGTCGAAATAGACACACTAGATTATTGTGAAGCATGTGTTGAGATACTTGCGAGGAACAATAGGATATGGTCTAAGATATACTTTGAGTATTGATATGATATGGCAAGAATATATTGACTCGGATTGGGCAAGGACCATAGTGGACAGAAAGAGCACCTTCGAGTGTTGCTTCACTTTGGGATCTTCCATGGTTTCTTGATGTAGAAGGAAACAAAATTTTGTGTCTTTGAGCACAGCAGAAGCATAGTACATTACATTAAGTATGACAGTTCATAAAGCAGTTTGGCTTCGCAAAATCCTTTCAGATATATCTGAACATGCACTGGATTCCACTATTATTCATTATGGTAACCAAACTTGTGTCAAGATATCAGATAATCCATTGTTTCATGAAAAATCGAACCACATTGAGATCAAGTACCATTACATCTTAGGCATGGTACAAAGGAAGGAAGTATTGGTGCATTGCCTTCCTACAGATGAGCATGTTGTTGATGTTGTTACCAAATCAGGATGAAGTTCAAGTACTTCTGTGACAACTTAGCATGGCAGAGAATTCCTCCCTCACTGAGAGGGAGTGTTGATGTTTCCATCTTCCTGAGACATTTTCCAGATCGTACTCCTCTATGACTGAGTTGAGTTTATTTGTGATGACACTTATCCGAGAAGGGATAAGTGTGTTTGGGCTTATAGACCAACGTCCCTTTTGGAGAGCACATGAGGACACATCCCATGTGGGGAGAACATGAGGAAATGTCAAGGGAGTTGAACCTTGATGTCATATACTATGGGAGTTCACCCTGGTGTTTCTAGAGGGTCTAGCCTCTATAAGCCCACATGGGTGTGTCATGTGTGACAAACATTCTCCAGATCGTACTCCTTTGTGAATTGAGTTGATTTAATATGTGACGACACTTATTTGAGAAGGGATAAGTGGGACACTTATTTGATAAGGGATAAATGCATTTGGGCTTATATCCCAATGTCCCATGTGGAGAGAACATGAGGACATGTCAAGGGATTTGAACCTTGATGTCACACACTATGGGGAGTTGACCCTGAATGTTCTTAGAGAGAGTAGCCTCTAGAAGTCCACATGTGAGTGCCATGTGTCAAAAACCTTTTTCTACTATGGTGGTTGTGTACCACTAGAGGAGATTGCATGCCTCTGGACAATAGTTGTGTACTATTATGGAAATATACCTCCCTATATAAGAGGGAGTGTTGATGTTTCAACATCGGGAGAAACTTCTCCTAGATTGGGATGCAGACCAAGGGAGACAGGATACATTTATCATAAAGGTGCACTTGTGGTAAATGGGCCTAGACATAGTCCTTCCATGATCATGACAAGTAATAATATGGACTCGAGGTGCTTGAAGTGATTTCCACATGTCAGTTAGAATCAAGATGACATTCACTCACATGTGTGTACTTGTGGTGAAATATCCTGGTGTTGTCTTTGTACTAGTCATGGTTATTTGGAAAGGAATAATAAAGACTCAATATGTTATATGATATTCAATGCGGACCCAGAGTGAGCCTGATCTTAGAGAGATTTAATTGGCTCAGAGAGAGAGTCACAAAAGGAGGTTCTCCTCGATTCAGGTGGGAGAGAAACGTCTCCCAAGACTGACATACAAGTGTCATGAGTCTAAGGTGAAGTTTTTATACTTCAGAGACAAGATTGAGATGATGCAGAATGTCTCCCTTGTTGAGAGGGAGTGTTGATGTTTGGGAAACATCAGGAAGACATTCTCTTAGAATAATAATTAATAATATAATTATTTATTATTAATATCATATATAATAAGTAAATAATAATAATAAATAGTTATTGATTATTTAAGGGACACATCCTTTCATCGATGGTCACCATATGTTCCCTATATATGGAACACTCATCATTGTAATAATATATCAATTATATCTCATATGAAGAAAAACAACATAAAGATACAACATCAAAACTAACCATAATGTCTTATTCATCAAGGAAGATGTTTAGGTTTTTTAGTAAAATTGGAGGAATATTTGATGAAAGAAGGAGCTTTCCTAATGAATTATTGAAGAGTATTAGTGAGAAAAAAAGATAGGCCATGGGTTGGGAATCTTATGGAACTGACTATAGGTCTAAGGGGGATATATTTTTATGAATTTTAGGCCGACCATAGATTCTAGGGGTTTGAAGATCATAAGGTATGAGATTCTTTTGAATATCAAGATCAAGAGAAGAATATTTGATGGATTTAGTAACTAGTTTAGTAATGATATTAATGGGGTTTTTAGGGAAAGGTTTATAGGAGGATGAAGAAAGAAGGTCAAGTAGTTTGGATTCGTAGTCTGAGGTATTCATTATCACAATAGAATTTCCTTTATTGGCTTTTAAGATGGTGATGTTAGGGTTTTTTTTAAGATGATGAATGGATCAAAATTCATCTTTGAATAAGTTCAATTTGGGAGGTTTGGAAATATGAAGAATCCTTCCACATTGTTGGTGAATTTATTCGACTTCATGTATGGGGAGATGATGCATAATAGATTCAATGGAACCAAAAATATCTTCAAGTGGGATACAATGAGGGGGGTAGGGGCGAAGTTGAAACCTTTCTTAAGGAGATGGAGTGAAGGTTGGTCTAGATCAAAGGATGAGAGATTTATAACCGTGGAAAGAGAATTTCGATGAGGATATTCATTGGATTTAGTGTTCACTTTGTTTACCTCGGGCGAAGGATTATAAATTAATTGATTGTCTTTATAATAATTTAAGTCGTTGGAAGATAAAGGGCACATTGATATGTTGGTGTTATTAGAAAATAGGACTATATTAACTTGATTATTGCAAAGAGAAGGATAATTTGAGGTTTTAGACGAAGAAAAATGGCTATAATGGTTTCTAATAGAAACCTTTGAGTTAGGAGAATTAAGAAAAAATGAGGTGGGTGATTGGAAAGGAGCCAACAAATCAAGGGAATTAGATTTAGGGTTCAAGATAGAAAATAATGAAAATGCATGACTGGTTTGATTAGGGTTTATAGCCTGTTTTTTTTAGCAACACCCACCTGAAAATACTAAGGGAAACGAAGCAACTATGACCAGATTGTTGGAAGGTTGATGGTTGTTGAGGGTAAAGGAGAAAGTCGAATTAGTTGAAAATGAATTGCTGGAACAAAGAGTGGCATATAGAGTCAGGGAGGATAATGAGATAGTGGAAGGATTTAGGGTTACAATTAGAAGGAACATGTTGATAAGAGTTTTGCAAGCTCAAACCGGTGGTAATCGCAGAGGTCGGTGGAGAACATAAATCAAAGTTGAAGGATGGTGGAATGCTTCATTGGAGCTTGAGTAAGATCAATCTTGATTTCATGTGAATAGACCAACCTTCTTGATGGAGAAAGGAGGAGTGATCTTCCAACAAATCATACATAGGCCAAACCGACAGATCCTTCAACGCCCGGCTCAAAAAACACATTGCTGACACTAACCACAATTGAATCGCAAAGTCGACTATTATGGAACATTCCATTTAATCTAAGCATCTAATTTTCTTTGACCCAACCAAAATTTTGACATTGACGCCATATTACTCTTCCTGCATCATTCGAGAAGCCCTAGAAATAAAAAAACACCCCAATAACTTTAATCGTGAAGATGGATACAAACTTAACCAGTCTTGAAAATCCCTCATTCATTTCCTCGATCACTGATCTTTCATTTTATTCTAATTAATTTTCTAAAAGTGATGTCGAATTTTTTCTTTCTTATATTTCCCCATTTTCTTAACTTGAATTCTTAATCTAACCTTTTTCATTAACCATATCTCTTTAATCATATTTTATACTTACCTCTCCCTTTTTTATTTCTCCCTTTATAATTTTTCATTTATTTAATATTTTCCCTTTACATTTTACAAATTATTATTTATCCAATCTCACAACGTTCAAAAGATTTATTCTTGAGTTATTAAATTAGTGTTTGGATGCTCTAGTTTAATCTTCACACCTCCTTTCTTTTGGTGAACTCAACATTTAATAACCATTTCTCTAATTTCTTCAACTACTTTTATTAATTTATAATTGCTTTACTATTATTTTAATCTTCTTTTATCTCAATTTCAATCGATATATTTTATTTCTTTTCTCCTTTATCCTTTTCCATCATATGGGTTTTATTTGTACCTAATAATAATAATAATTAAAGTTTCTATTAAATTTCAAAACACTCTACATAGTTTAAACTCCATAATAATTATACAACCATGATGTAAAAACATACATACAAAAAAAATTTAAAATCAACCCTGCAACTACAATTAATAGCCATTCAATACAATATAGTTTCTAATTACACCAAAAGGCGTACACCTATTGACAATGGACACAATTAATGATCTTTTAACCTTATTTATTCTTAAACCCTAATATGATGGCTATGCATTGAAGAGGATGACATATTCTTAGTCGTCCTTCAAAATCAATGGATCAGATTTATTGTTCATAACTTTCTTGCATTTATCAAGGCATCCGTTAACATGTTTACTTTTTAACATTTACCTAATCACATTAAAAAATTACTGTAAGGATATGTAATTGCCACGTTCCAATTATCAACCTAATGCAGCCAAACTTTTCATATTACCACAGACAAATTACCACAAACATTTTATATTGAAGTCACGCATTCTCAATATATTGCAGCGTTCTCAACAGCTACCTTTCAACGTTCTCAACCGCGAGTTAGCGGCTGTGCTAATAATATAACTAATTTAAAATCAACCCTACAACTAATAGCCATTCAATACAATATAGTTCCTAATAATATAACTAATATGTTATTTAAGGTTCTTAAAAGGCTTAAATGCTACGAAATTTTTCTCACGGTAGTTCAATCTACAATATGTCCTTTCGTGTTTGATGTTCTTCAATCTACAATATGTCCTTTCGTGTTTGATGTTCTTTCATGTTTGAGTAGGATTAGTCACTCAATGGCTTATCTTTCCATTTGACTTATCTTTCTTATGTAATAGTATTTTTTATTTATTTATTGAAATCAGTGTTTAGGTGTTCATCATTCATTGGAAGTGTTTTACGTACAAAATTACTCAAGCACCTTGAATTAATTAATTACAAAATTTACATATATATTATTATTTAATGCGGAAAACAATGTAAAAAAGAACATGATTCTTCATGCTATTTATTTTGACTTTTTATAATATAAAATATAAAATTCATATTTGACTTTTCATAATATAAAATATAAAATTTATATTTGACTTTTCATAATATACAATATAAAATTCATATCCTTATCCATATCTCTATCAAATTCAATATATTAATTTTAAAATGATGATATTAATTAGAGTATTTTTCAATTGAACATAGTGCTTAGGTGTCCATCATGCATATCTCAAATATAAAAATTTTAGATACAAAAGTATATTCTAAATGCTATACATATCTCAAATATAAAAAATTTAGATAAAAAAGCATATTCTAGGAATTTATTATTTTATAACCATTTAAAATAATTTAAATCTAAATTGATATTTTTTAAGAAACATTTTAATTGAGGAAATTGTAGATATCAATGGTTAATATTGCATAAATGTTATATAGGAATTCGTTATTTTATAACCATTTAAAATAATTTAAATCTAAATTGATATTTTTTAAGAAACATTTTAATTGAGGAAATTGTAGATATCAATAGTTAATATTGCATAATCAAGGATGTTGAATCTATTTTTTACATTAAAAACAAAGATTTTAATAATCCAAAATTACAATTTGAGCAAATATTTTATGGCTAGATTTCAATGATGGAAAACTAGAAAATGTCAAAATGATAGAATGTTTAACAATCTTCAATAAAAAAGAAGTGAAACATGCCAAGGAGACTCTCTAATGAAAAAGAAAAAACACCACTTATTTTTCTGCTACATTGAAGATATCAAANATGAAAGAAAGTTATCAAGGAGGGATTTCCATGGGGATAGATGAGAAAGGTGTCATCAACAAACTGAAACCAACATTTGGGTTTAATATGAAAGTTATTTAGGTCTAAGGTTTTGAAATGTTCCATAAAAATATTAGCAACCACTCAGGAAATGGATGAGTCTATGGTGATTCCTTCCACTTGTTTATAGCAAGTCCCTTTAAAGGTGAAGAAAGTGGAGGTAAGACAAATTTTTATCAGGTTGATAGTTTCAGAATCGACTAATTTGGAGATAAGGTCAAGGACTTCAGTAACAAGAATCTTGGTGAATAAATTATTGATGTTTGGGAAACATTGGGAATAAATTCTCTTAGAATAATAATTAATAATATAATCATTAATTATTAATATCATATATAATAAGTAAATGATAATAATAAATACTTACTGATTATTCAAGGGATGCATCCTTTCATGGATGGTCACCATATGTTCCCTATATATGGAACACTCGTCATTGTAATAATATATCGATTATATATCATATGAAGAAAAAAAACATGGTATCAGAGCAGTACTAGGCTTGACTCCTTCACATGAGGGCCCAGGAAAATGAGAGTAGAGTAAAATGTTGGGGTGTTAAATTTATGGGGTTGTTACAATCTCTATGTACAACATATTTACTTTTTTACTCATAGCTAAATTATAGAAAGAATTCCATAAGTTATGGTGGGCGGTAATTTCTAGTAAAAATGTCTAATTACCTAAATATGAGGAATGTAATGCATATTTACTTCTACCTATATTTATGCAAAGAATCATATGAATTATGGAGGAACAGTTTAACAAATTCAAATGTTATGTGGATGGATTATAACCAAATTAATCTTTCGTTAGTTGCGAAGGTATTCTCCAACTATTTATATGAAATAAAATTTAATTTAATTTTAAATTGAATTTTTCAAAGAGACGTGTCTGTTTTGGATCAATCTAATATTACTATAAAAAGACACTTGAAAGACACAAGAATACACACACATATTTTTTCTCTCTCACATGTGGGATAAGTGATCTAAGGAAGAGACTAAGAAGTTGAAATTTTCTGAGTTACTTACTAACATTCTAGTGTTTACTAAAGTAATATCGTATATCATTAGAAGTAAGTACCACTTGTGGAAAATTGTGCTTGTTTAATTTAACACTAGAAAATCAACATGGTAAGTCATATGACATCGAGTATATGATGGATGTGTGTTGGTAGATGTGTGACATCAATTATATGATGGACGTGTGTTGGTCATAGTAGAAGACATATTATTTACAAGGTCACTGTATATAGTTGTGCACAAGATAAATTGATGTCCTCTAGGAGATTCTTTCTGTTGTTCTTGTTTCTTGCCCCGGGAAGGTCACATGTAATAGCTCTACGAAGGAGCTGTAATGACGGTCGCAAGAAGTAGACATGGATGGAAAGACCTTACAATATGATATAAAGGAGAAACATTTCCATACATGATGCTTAGAGACAGGAAGTATCTAGGAGCAATGTACCTCCCAAGACAGGACCATGCAAGATAGCAGAGACAATTCTAATGATCATGGATACAATGAGTGAAGACAAATTGTAGAAAAACTATGGTAGATCCAATTGAGGAGGAAAACATATTATTAGACTCAAAGAGAGTAGGTGTACCATTCCTAGTACACGAGTCGATCCATGATATGTTGAGGAAGAAGGCATGGTAGCAGTTCCAGTGTACGTAGAGGCATTCCTAGAGAAGGAGGCGATACTATATCCAAAGGGAGCAGAGATGGAGTTACCTCCAGAGAAGGAGGAAGAGCTACCATCAATGTCAAAGGGAGCAGATACATAGGAGGTGTCACCTCCATCTCAAGAGGTAGTGTTGATGTTTTTCAGCTTCCTCAGACATTGGTTTCATGAGGGAACCTCGATATATCAAGTATGGTCCAATATGAATTAGAATGATCAACATTTACCTATGTTTATGTGGGCAAAGGCATCCATGACTATAGTGTATGGTCAGAAAATAAGTCCTCATAATAATTTGAGGAACATGATGCTCGAGGAGGCCTTCACGAGAGTGAAGCCTGAGGTTGGACACTTCAAGGTATATGGGTGTCCAATATACATTCATGTACCCAAGGATAAAAGGATCAAGATAGACTCTTCAGGAAGAAAGGGTACATTTATGGGGTACAATGAGTCTTTGAAGGCATACTCGATCTACATCCCTGGTCAGAGACAGATTGAGGTGAGTAGAGATGTTACCTTTGAGGAGGAGGTATCCTTTAAGAGATCTAGAGGATCTCACATGGAGATTGATAAAATTGATCCAATTGATCACGTTGATCATGTAGCTCTAGTTGATGTTCTGAGAGATATTGCAGTAGGTCATAAGAGACCTACATGGACTCATTAGACTCTACAAGAGGCAGAAGGATATGCATCTCCTCATGGTATCTTCCAAGTGAGAAAGATACCTCAGAGATATTCATGCTATGCCACAACTCTGAGCCACATCATTCATTTTGAGCCTTCCTATTATGAGGAGAAAACTAATCATCCAGTATGGAGAGATGTCATGATGGAGGAGTATCAATACATCATGAAGAATGATGTGTGGATTGTTGTTCCAAGACATGAGGGGAAGTCTATAGTGACTTCCAAATGGATCTACAAGATAAACACATAGTTAAGAGGAGCATAGAGAGGTACAAAATGCAATTTATTTCTAGAGGATTCTCTCAGGTGAAGGTAATATATTATGATGAGACATTTACTCATGTTTCTCGATACATTTCTATCTAGATGATTATTTCCCCTGTAGTATCCCTGGGTTAGAGAGTACATGTGATGGATGTAAGGACAACCTTTCTCAATGGAGAGATTAAGGAAGAAGTATACATTGAGAAGCTAGATGGTTTCATGATACATGAGAAGGAGTCTCATGTGTGCAAGTTGAAGAAGGCCTTGTATGGACTCAACCAGCCACCTCGAGCTTTGTATGCAAGGATTGATAGACACCTGATGATTTTTGGGCTTCAGAAAAAGTGTTTTCGATCCCAGCCTATACTACAAGATTGTTAATGGTGAGTCCATGATTTTGGTCCTCTACGTTGATGATTTATTCCTCACTGGTATAGAGAGACTTAATGTTCAATGCAAGTATGTGTTGGCCTCTAAGTTTGAGATGAAGGACCTTGGTATGATGCACTATTTCTTGGGACTAGAGGTGTGGCAGAGAACTGATGAGATCTTCCCAAGTCAGGAGAAGTACACAGTTGAGATATTGAAGAATTATGGGATGTTGAAATTGAAGCCTGTGGCTACACCAATGGTGACGAATCTGAAAAAACTAAGTGTGTATTCTTCTGATTCTGACGAAATTGATCCAACTCTGTACATACAAGTGATTGGATAATTAAGGTATCTGGTTAACACCAGACCAAATATTTTCTATGCAATGAGTGGACTTAGCTAATTTATAAGTCAGTCGAAATAGACACACTAGATTATTGTGAAGCATGTGTTGAGATACTTGCGAGGAACAATAGGATATGGTCTAAGATATACTTTGAGTATTGATATGATATGGCAAGAATATATTGACTCGGATTGGGCAAGGACCATAGTGGACAGAAAGAGCACCTTCGAGTGTTGCTTCACTTTGGGATCTTCCATGGTTTCTTGATGTAGAAGGAAACAAAATTTTGTGTCTTTGAGCACAGCAGAAGCATAGTACATTACATTAAGTATGACAGTTCATAAAGCAGTTTGGCTTCGCAAAATCCTTTCAGATATATCTGAACATGCACTGGATTCCACTATTATTCATTATGGTAACCAAACTTGTGTCAAGATATCAGATAATCCATTGTTTCATGAAAAATCGAACCACATTGAGATCAAGTACCATTACATCTTAGGCATGGTACAAAGGAAGGAAGTATTGGTGCATTGCCTTCCTACAGATGAGCATGTTGTTGATGTTGTTACCAAATCAGGATGAAGTTCAAGTACTTCTGTGACAACTTAGCATGGCAGAGAATTCCTCCCTCACTGAGAGGGAGTGTTGATGTTTCCATCTTCCTGAGACATTTTCCAGATCGTACTCCTCTATGACTGAGTTGAGTTTATTTGTGATGACACTTATCCGAGAAGGGATAAGTGTGTTTGGGCTTATAGACCAACGTCCCTTTTGGAGAGCACATGAGGACACATCCCATGTGGGGAGAACATGAGGAAATGTCAAGGGAGTTGAACCTTGATGTCATATACTATGGGAGTTCACCCTGGTGTTTCTAGAGGGTCTAGCCTCTATAAGCCCACATGGGTGTGTCATGTGTGACAAACATTCTCCAGATCGTACTCCTTTGTGAATTGAGTTGATTTAATATGTGACGACACTTATTTGAGAAGGGATAAGTGGGACACTTATTTGATAAGGGATAAATGCATTTGGGCTTATATCCCAATGTCCCATGTGGAGAGAACATGAGGACATGTCAAGGGATTTGAACCTTGATGTCACACACTATGGGGAGTTGACCCTGAATGTTCTTAGAGAGAGTAGCCTCTAGAAGTCCACATGTGAGTGCCATGTGTCAAAAACCTTTTTCTACTATGGTGGTTGTGTACCACTAGAGGAGATTGCATGCCTCTGGACAATAGTTGTGTACTATTATGGAAATATACCTCCCTATATAAGAGGGAGTGTTGATGTTTCAACATCGGGAGAAACTTCTCCTAGATTGGGATGCAGACCAAGGGAGACAGGATACATTTATCATAAAGGTGCACTTGTGGTAAATGGGCCTAGACATAGTCCTTCCATGATCATGACAAGTAATAATATGGACTCGAGGTGCTTGAAGTGATTTCCACATGTCAGTTAGAATCAAGATGACATTCACTCACATGTGTGTACTTGTGGTGAAATATCCTGGTGTTGTCTTTGTACTAGTCATGGTTATTTGGAAAGGAATAATAAAGACTCAATATGTTATATGATATTCAATGCGGACCCAGAGTGAGCCTGATCTTAGAGAGATTTAATTGGCTCAGAGAGAGAGTCACAAAAGGAGGTTCTCCTCGATTCAGGTGGGAGAGAAACGTCTCCCAAGACTGACATACAAGTGTCATGAGTCTAAGGTGAAGTTTTTATACTTCAGAGACAAGATTGAGATGATGCAGAATGTCTCCCTTGTTGAGAGGGAGTGTTGATGTTTGGGAAACATCAGGAAGACATTCTCTTAGAATAATAATTAATAATATAATTATTTATTATTAATATCATATATAATAAGTAAATAATAATAATAAATAGTTATTGATTATTTAAGGGACACATCCTTTCATCGATGGTCACCATATGTTCCCTATATATGGAACACTCATCATTGTAATAATATATCAATTATATCTCATATGAAGAAAAACAACATAAAGATACAACATCAAAACTAACCATAATGTCTTATTCATCAAGGAAGATGTTTAGGTTTTTTAGTAAAATTGGAGGAATATTTGATGAAAGAAGGAGCTTTCCTAATGAATTATTGAAGAGTATTAGTGAGAAAAAAAGATAGGCCATGGGTTGGGAATCTTATGGAACTGACTATAGGTCTAAGGGGGATATATTTTTATGAATTTTAGGCCGACCATAGATTCTAGGGGTTTGAAGATCATAAGGTATGAGATTCTTTTGAATATCAAGATCAAGAGAAGAATATTTGATGGATTTAGTAACTAGTTTAGTAATGATATTAATGGGGTTTTTAGGGAAAGGTTTATAGGAGGATGAAGAAAGAAGGTCAAGTAGTTTGGATTCGTAGTCTGAGGTATTCATTATCACAATAGAATTTCCTTTATTGGCTTTTAAGATGGTGATGTTAGGGTTTTTTTTAAGATGATGAATGGATCAAAATTCATCTTTGAATAAGTTTGATTTGGGAGGTTTGGAAATATGAAGAATCCTTCCACATTGTTGGTGAATTTATTCGGCTTCATGTATGGGGAGATGATGCATAATAGATTCAATGGAACCTAAAATATCTTCAAGTGGGATACAATGAGGGGGGTAGGGGCGAAGTTGAAACCTTTCTTAAGGAGATGGAGTGAAGGTTGGTCTAGATCAAAGGATGAGAGATTTATAACCATGGAAAGAGAATTTCGATGAGGATCTTCATTGGATTTAGTGTTCACTTTGTTTACCTCAGGTGAAGGATTAGAAATTAATTGATTGTCTTTATAATAATTTAAGTCGTTGGAAGATAAAGGGCACATTGATATGTTGGTGTTATTAGAAAATAGGACTATATTAACTTGATTATTGCAAAGAGAAGAATAATTTGAGGTTTTAGACGAAGAAAAATGGCTATAATGGTTTCTAATAGAAACCTTTGAGTTAGGAGAATTAAGAGAAAATGAGGTGGGTGATTGGAAAGGAGCCAACAAATCAAGAGAATTAGATTTAGGGTTCAAGATAGAAAATAATGAAAATGCATGACTGGTTTGATTAGGGTTTATAGCCTGTTTTGTTTAGCAACACCCACCCGAAAATACTAAGGGAAATGAAGCAACTGTGACCAGATTGTTGGAAGGTTGATGGTTGTTGAGGGTAAAGGAGAAAGTCGAATTAGTTGAAAATGAATTGCTGGAACGAAGAGTGGCATATAGAGTCAGGGAGGATAATGAGATAGTGGAAGGATTTAGGGTTACAATTAGAAGGAACATGTTGATAAGGGTTTTGCAAGCTCAAACCGGTGCTAATCGCAGAGGGCGGTGGAGAACATAAATCAAAGTTGAAGGATGGTGGAATGCTTCGTTGGAGCTTGAGTAAGATCAATCTTGATTTCATGTGAATAGACCAACCTTCTCGGTGGAGAAAGGAGGAGTGGTCTTCCAACAAATCATACATAGGCCAAACCGACAGATCCTTCAACGCTCGGCTCAAAAAACACATTGCTGACACTAACCACAATTGAATCGCAAAGTCGACTATTATGGAACATTCCATTTAATCTAAGCATCTAATTTTCTTTGACCCAACCAAAATTTTAACATTGACGCCATATTACTCTTCCTGCATCATTCGAGAAGCCCTAGAAATAAAAAAACACCCCAATAACTTTAATCGTGAAGATGGATACAAACTTAACCAGTCTTGGAAATCCCTCATTCATTTCCTCAATCACCGATCTTTCATTTTATTCTATTTAATTTTCTAAGAGTGATGTCGAATTTTTTCTTTCTTATATTTCCCCCATTTTCTTAACTTGAATTCTTAATCTAACCTTTTTCATTAACCATGTCTCTTTAATCATATTTTATACTTACCTCCCCCTTCTTATTTTCCCCTTTATAATTTTTCATTTATTTAGTCCCCTTCAACTCTTTTAACTCAAATTAATTTAATATAATTTATAATTTATTTATTATTTTCCCTTTACATTTTACAAATTATTATTTATCCAATCTCACAACGTTCAAACGATTTATTCTTGAGTTATTAAATTAGTGTTTGGATGCTCTAGTTTAATCTTCACACCTCCTTTCTTTTGGTGAACTCAACATTTAATAACCATTTCTCTAATTTCCTGAACTACTTTTATTAATTTATAATTGCTTTACTATTATTTTAATTTTCTTTTATCTCATTTTCAATCGATATATTTTATTTCATTCCTCCTTTATTCTTTTCCATCATATGGGTTTCATTTGTCCCTACTAATAATAATAATAATTAAAGTTTTTATTAAATTTCAAAACACTCTACATAGTTTAAACTCCATAATAATTATACAACCATGATGAAAAAACATACATACAAAGAAAATTTAAAATCAACCCTGCAACTACAATTAATAGCCATTCAATACAATATAGTTTCTAATTACACCAAAAGGCGTACAATGATCTTTTAACCTTATTTATCTTTAAACCCTAATATGATGGCTATGCATTGAAGAGGATGGCATATTCTTAGTCGTCCTCCAAAATCAATGGATCAGATTTATTGTTCATAACTTTCTTGCATTTATCAAGGCATCCGTTAACATGTTTACTTTTTAACATTTACCTAATCACATTAAAAAATTACTGTAAGGATATGTAATTGCCACGTTCCATTTATCAACCTAATGCAGCCAAACGTTTCATATTATCACAGACAAATTACCACAAACATTTTATATTGAAGTCACACATTCTCAATATATTGCAGGCACGCGTTCTCAACAGCTACCTTTCAACATTCTCAACCGCGAGTTAGCAGCTATGCTAATAATATAACTAATTTAAAATCAACCCTACAACTAATAGCCATTCAATACAATATAGTTCTTAATAATATAACTAATATGTTATTTAAGGTTCTTAAAAGGCTTAAATGCTACGAAATTTTTCTCACGGTAGTTCAATCTACAATATGTCCTTTCGTGTTTGATGTTCTTCAATCTACAATATGTCCTTTCGTGTTTGATGTTCTTTCATGTTTGAGTAGGATTAGTCACTCAATGGCTTATCTTTCCATTTGACTTATCTTTTTTATGTAATAGTATTTTTTTTTTTTATTGAAATCGGTGTTTAGGTGTTCATCATTCATTGGAAGTGTTTTACGTACAAAATTACTCAAGCACCTTGAGTTAATTAATTACAAAATTTACATATATATTATTATTTAATGCGGAAAACAATGTAAAAAAAAACATGATTCTTCATGCTATTTATTTTGACTTTTTATAATATAAAATATAAAATTCATATTTGACTTTTCATAATATAAAATATAAAATTTATATTTGACTTTTCATAATATACAATATAAAATTCATATCCTTATCCATATCTCTATCAAATTCAATATATTAATTTTAAAATGATGATATTAATTAGAGTATTTTTCAATTGAACATAGTGCTTAGGTGTCCATCATGCATATCTCAAATATAAAAATTTTAGATACAAAAGTATATTCTAAATGCTATACATATCTCAAATATAAAAAATTTAGATAAAAAAGCATATTCTAGGAATTTATTATTTTATAACCATTTAAAATAATTTAAATCTAAATTGATATTTTTTAAGAAACATTTTAATTGAGGAAATTGTAGATATCAATAGTTAATATTGCATAATCAAGGATGTTGAATCTATTTTTTACATTAAAAACAAAGATTTTAATAATCCAAAATTACAATTTGAGCAAAWWTTTTATGGCTAGATTTCAATGATGRAAAACTAGAAAATSTCAAAATGATAGAATGTTTAACAATCTTCAATAAAAAAGAAGTGAAACATGCCAAGGAGACTCTCTAATGAAAAAGAAAAAACACCACTTATTTTTCTGCTACATTGAAGATATCAAAATTTGAAGATCTCTAATTAAATAATAATATATGATGCAAATGTCATAATAAGTTAAATAAGAGAAAATGAATTACTCTTCTATTTTGGGTTTCTATTATATATTCACATATATAGTGATAACAAGGTATGTGATGATTAATATTCATTCTTAATAATGAAAAAAAAAAAAACCTCGAAATTTCATAAGATAATAATAAATATTGTGAAAGAGCTAACCTCTAAGATTGCTTATTCTAAACATGAAGTCATTTTCAATTTAGAAATAAGAACATCTCATAATAAATATGATAATTATTTATTAAAGTTCCACCCAACTTTGAGGGAAATGAGCATTTCAAGTAGCTAAAAGTCTCTAGATGGTATAATGTATGACTCTATAACAAAATATACACCAACACATCCATCCAATACAAACATATATATAAGTGGCAGTGAAGGTGTGCATTGGATTTGAGGTATGCTTAACCATCTCTTTGGGGATTGGCAATTTCCTTACCATTCATATTTAAATGGAGCATCCTTGATATGAACCTATTTTAGAAGGGACTTCTCAAATTAAAGTTGTCCATTACAAATGGAGAGATCGCAAGGGAAACCTCACTTAATTAGAATGCCAATGATTTCTAATAATAAAAATGATAAAATGACATGTCGTCATACATGTCACAATATCATGTAAGAACCACATTGTATATGTCCTTCACATTTGATCACATATGATATAAGTTTTTTTTTCTTGCTAGACAATGTGTTAAAATTTTCTTCTTTAATAGTATATCTAATACAATGAGGACCAAACTTCCACTTCCAACATAATAGAGACAATTATCTCAGGGGTTTAATTGATCTATGCCTTTGTGTGTTTTTGGTTCATGGCATGAATTTCTTAGCCTTGAATGTAACCATCATTGACCTCTTCTTGCCATGCTACTTTCCTTTGAGAATACAATAATATCTCACAAATGGTTTACACTGCATCATTGATCTTACTTGATCAAAGTTCAATCGACATGGTGACATTAAAAAATCAACATTCAATTACATGCACTATCTGAATTCTAGATTTTTTGCTTATGTTAGTAAGATTTTACAACATGAAAATTAGTATGTTTATTGTTTTAAGTTATCAATTTTAACCAAATTTCATCATAAATAACATTTCTATACAACTAATTTATAAGAATGATAAAACTTGTATTTGTTATTTAATGTGAACACGAAAATTTGCTTCATTAATTATATTCATACTTATATATCATTCATATCTAAATGTAATATATAATTTTTAGGTTATATCCTTATTCTCTTCAAAAGATGGATCTGAATACACTTATCAAACATTGAAGTACAATAATATCCTACATTTCTTTTATTGTGCTCCTTTTTAAGCTTAATTCTTTTATGCTTATAATCGATGTATAGTTTGACAATTTATTTATGACTAAATTTGGGATTGTTTAGTGATAATATTGTTTTGTTCCATGCATGCACTACTATTTAGTATTGGTGAGATTATATCAAGTTTATATTTTCAAGGTTACTATTTATAATCATTGTGTTCTTGTTGTAGTAAATCCTTTGTTTTAATTAAATTGACTTGTTGAATTTAGCATAATCTAATTATTGCAAGCTTTGTGACACAAAAAAATTATCTAAACAAATATTAACATAGATCAATGTGAAAGATAGATGTTCAAGTGAGCACACCAAGTATGGAGGCACACCTAGAATGTTGGTGTGTTGAGAAAACAATAAGTACAAAAAAATGCACTCATTAGAAGAAAAATTGGTGTAAGCACAAAAAATGATGAGAAGTTAGGTGTAGGATGCTAAAGGGTTGCTAAGGCGGAAACTAAGTTGAGCTAAGAAGATGAGAAAGTGAATCATTGTGAGGAATTGGTTGAGATAATTATAACCCCAAGAGTTATGGAGATAAAGGTTAAAGAAGTACACTACAAAGAAAACTGGGTTGGCTTTATGTTAAAGAGATTTGATTTCAAGGAAAAGGTTGGCTTAAAATGGTTTCGAGATCATAAGAGAGAAGGTTACCAAATAATTGTTGCAAGTGAGAAAGAAGAAAGAGGTGGCTTCAAACCAGAGGAATAATATTAGTTGTGGGAGAGGAGATTGACATTTGAGTGATTAGATGTAATAGTTGTGAATCTCAGAGGTGTGTAAAAGAAGAATCCAAGAGGGGAGATAGTGCATAGATGAGAAGAAGACATAGAGTCTTTGATTTGTGTAAGAAAGTGAAATTGAGAGACTTTAAAGAAAAATTATAATCACATGGGATATTAAAAAACAACATTGTCTAACATTGTCTAAAGGTTTTTAAAATTTTCCACTCGAGATAAAGATATTGGTGAAATGACCATTTTCTATTATTTAAATTTCATTTTTGAATGCATAAATAGATTCAACATCCTGAAAAAACCTTACGGTACTCACATTATAGAGACTCAACCATTCAAATTTGCATTTCCAACAATTTCTAACCTGATTTCTAGAAAAATTGATAAGAAAATATGCTAAAAAAAAACAAAAAATAGAACCTTTAGACTACAAGTTCAAAAACTATATTAGTAAGATGTTAAGACTTCTAGATAAGTATGAATTGATGATTTTAAATGTTCTCCTATGTATTTAGACTTTCCTATGTGATATAGTTGTGTAGTGATACCACAAAACATAATGTTAATTTGTTTCCTTAAGTTAGATTTTTCTAGCTATGCAATGTTTCTTTATAAAAATATTTAAGAATTAAACACAAAAAGTTTAAAAAATTTGTTTTTACAACCTTTTTTCTTTATAAAATAAAGATGAAAGGTGTAAGTTGTTTTTGGATAAAATTGTGCTTTCTATTTATCCCTTAAACCATTTTTTTTTAAATGTATATAGATATTTCTAAATTAAAATTATATATATATATATTTTAAATGGTAGTTAGAAAAAAAAAACTGTTCATCTAATCTAATTTATTAAATAAAATCTTTCATCTAATTTATAATTTTCAAATATCTATTTTTTTTTCTTACCTTAGGGTTAAGAACATATTCTATTTGGTATTTAGGAGATATGGATTTTTTTTTACTTTATTGTTAAGGATATATTTATATTTTATTTGGTATCTATAAAATATATATTAAAGAAATATGTAAGCCTTACAACACTGAGAAACCTTTCATCTATTCTAATTTATTGAATGAGCCTTTGATCTTATTCATAATTTCCAAATGTCTTTCTTTTCTTTACATTATTATTATTACTTTATTATTAAGGATATGTTTTATTCGGTATCTAGGAGATATATTCTCACATGATTAAGGAACGATGTAACCCTTACATAACACTCAGAAATATAATCCGACGTTGATGTGATTAAGATGTTTACATAAACCTTGATGTCAAATTTGCAGATGAAGGCAAGTCCCATGTACAAAGTTTAATGAATTTAATAGAATATAATATGACTAATAAAGTAGTAAAAAAAATGGTTTGAGTAATAAAGTAATTATTATTCATTATTATACACCGACTAAACATAGATAGCTATGATGCCTGTCTCTCCCAAAAACGAAGGAAAACACTGAAAGGAAAGGGGCGTCGTGAGATCCCGTGTGGTGGAGGTGGTGGGAGTCACATTCACCCATGTGGAAAGAGTGAATCACACCGGCACTACTTCCAAGAAGTCAAATCATCATTTTAGGGATCGACGAGAATAATCGCTGAGAATATCTCTTTCTTCCTTTTGTTCCGGTCAATCTTCATCCTTATATACAGAAGCGAAGAAGAAAGGCATCTTACGCCTCAGGTCTGATTTTTATTGAAGTGGAGCGTTTTGACCTTGGATGTTTGTTGACAGAGCATCGGGCAATCCGCTGGGTTTGGGGTTATTTCTCAAACAATTATTTTCTTGCCGCGCGGAATCTTGCAATCCACGGTATGCCCGCAAATTTGAATTGAAATTGCTTCGTTTTTTTTCGCAAACAATTATTTTCTTGCCGCGCGGAATCTTGCAATCCACGGTATGCACGTTAAATTTGAATCGAAATTGCTTTTCTGTTAAAAATTATTCTGGAGAAACAGCATTTAATGTCGAATTTATAAATATTGAAAGGATTTGAAATCGCTTCTTTGTTAAAAGTTGTGTGTGGAGAAAGAGCATTTAAAAGTCGAATTTATAAATATTAAAAGAATGTGAAACAACATTTTAAGGGATGAAGCTAAAGGAGAATGAAACAGCATTTAAAGCCAAATTTGTTGAATATTGCAAGGGAATGGAGCAAGAATCTCAAAGCCCGAAATCTTTATATATTTTTCTTCGCTCTTTGGATCTTCTCAACATCAAGAATGTTGCTTTTATGGTCACTTAAAAGATCCCGCTTTCGCCTGTTTTAGCTTTAGGCGCCGTTCTTTCTTTCCTAAAGAAAGAAGAAATTAATGACGACAGTCACACGGAGAAATTTATTATTCCTCGTAAAAACTGAAAATTAAAATCTGCGTTACCTGGACTACAGAAATTTAATCTTCCTTGTAAAAAAATGAAAATGAAAATCTGTCTCACCTGGACTACAGAAATTTAATCTTCCTTGTAAAAAAATGAAAATGAAAATCTGTCTCACCTGGACTAGAGAACACCTCTTTCGGCGAAAGGATCACAATGTTTAGCGCTTCGACAGAAGAATTCATGATGCACAGCGCACAGCGCTTGCATATAAATGTGATGGAATTTTCAAAATCCTTTCCCGATTGACTGCTTTATCGGCATTGCTTACGTTTAGAATTGCATCTGGTACTTTGCAATCTGCATGCATGGTGTGCTTTTGCCCTAAAATCAGGTTTAAGTGCCATGGATGCTTTTCTTCTTTCTTCTTAATTTGCCTTTGCCTTAAAAAAAAGCTTTAAAGAAGTTACGGCGCTCTGATTTTTACGAAGGTAACGTCGCTCTAATTTATATGCTGGTAGCTGCATTTTCATACAAAACTTCTGTTCTCTCTCTTCGTTTTCATCATGAACAGGTCTGCTGTGCTTTTTATTTTTAAAGTTCAACTTCTATTTGCATTCCATGTGCTTTTACTACATCATGTGCTTTTACTACATTATTTATAGAACTTCGAATATATTTATTTAGCAGGAAAACCTGGAAAATTAAAGAGTTGATATTGCAGATTTTTTTGAAGAGTTGATGTTGAAGATTTTAAAGATTGATTATAGGGAAGTCAAGTTGTGGAATATTGAGAATAACGTATTATCTCTGCTGATATACCGTGAGAAAAAAATATTTTCAGGCTTTAAAGACGCGTGATCTGTGAATGTTTGTTTTCAGCTTTTAGGAGTAGTGTGTTTTGTGAAGATACGAACTCGGCACCATGGCGAAGCGTCAACTGGAAGTGCTTTCTGCCCTGGACCAAGCCAAGACACAATGGTACCACTTCACGGCCATCATAATAGCGGGCATGGGCTTCTTCACAGATGCCTATGATCTCTTCTGCATCCCGACCGTCACCAAACTACTGGGACGGATCTATTACAAGAACCAGGATGATTCGACCAAAGTAGGTGTTCTGCCGGTCAATGTCTTGGCGGCAGTGAACGGCGTCGCTCTTTGCGGAACTCTGGCAGGACAGCTATTCTTTGGTTGGCTGGGCGACAAGTTGGGTAGGAAAAAGGTTTACGGGATGACACTCATGCTCATGGTGATCAGCGCCATCGGCAGCGGTTTGTCCTTTGGTAACACGCCCAAGTCCGTGATGACGACTATATGCTTTTTCAGGTTTTGGCTGGGCTTTGGCATCGGCGGCGACTATCCACTTTCAGCCACGATCATGTCGGAATATGCGAACAAGAAAACCAGGGGAGCCTTCATCGCGGCGGTGTTCGCCATGCAGGGATTCGGAATTCTGGCCGGGGGAGCTGTTTCCATCGTAGTCTCAGCGGCCTTCAAGAAAGCTTATCCCACCCCAGCTCCGTTAACCCCTCCACAGGCGGATTATGTGTGGAGAATAATCTTGATGTTCGGTGCTGTGCCTGCTGTAGTGACATATTATTGGCGCATGAAAATGCCGGAGACTGCTCGATTCACTGCGCTGGTTGCAGGAAATGCCAAGCTGGCCGCCACCGACATGTCCAAGGTACTGCAGGTGGACATCCACGAAGATCAGAAAGTCATAGAAGCCATTTCAGTGGGCGAGGATACGAGATTCGGCCTGTTTTCCAGGGAGTTTCTCAACCGCCACGGTTCGCATCTCCTGGGCACTATGAGTACATGGTTTCTTCTAGATGTCGCATTCTACAGCCAAAATCTGTTTCAGAGCGATATCTACACTGCCATCAAATGGGTGCCTTCAGCGACAAAGTTGAGCGGCCTAGACGAAGTTTACAGAATTGGACGAGCGCAATCACTGATCGCCCTCTTCTCGACTGTTCCGGGCTACTGGTTCACGGTCGTCTTCATAGACCGCATTGGGCGTTTTAGCATTCAGCTAATGGGCTTCTTCTTCATGACAGTCTTCATGCTCGCCACAGCGATTCCATACAACCACTGGAAAAAACATAACACTACAGCTTTCGTAGTTCTCTATTCCTTCACCTTCTTCTTCGCCAATTTCGGTCCCAACAGCACCACTTTCGTTGTCCCGGCCGAGATATTCCCGGCGAGGCTGCGTTCGACGTGCCACGGGCTATCTGCAGCAGCTGGGAAAGCCGGAGCCATCATCGGGGCCTTTGGGTTCTTGTACGCATCGCAGRRTYCAGATATGAGCSTTAGTGGGCCTAAWGGTTACCCTCCAGGAATCGGGATTAAGCCTTCTCTCYTGATACTGAGTGGAGTCAACGCACTGGGCTTCSTTTTTACTTTTTTGGTGCCTGAAGCCAATGGCAAGTCGCTCGAGGAGATGTCGGGAGAGAACGAAGAAGGTCAAGAAATAACTGGATCCTCCGGTCGATCGAACCTATCTCTACCCGTCTAGCCGTGGTTAAGTAATCGATGTTCTATAATGCATGCCTTTATCCGCAGGGCAAGCAAAGTGCGTGGGTTTGTAGTGACGGAATAACCATTCCATTGTATGCAGTTATTTGCAGTGCAGTCAAGGTCTGTGGCAGTGCAAGTGAAGGAGGAATGATCAGGATAGTTAGTTTCTAGAATATATTTTTATCATTGTGTGCATGTGCATATAGGAGGGTATTATTGTGGTTGGTTGTGGTTATGTTTTTTTTCTTTCTATTCTCATATAGTTGAGATTTTATGTCTAACTAAAGTTCTTATTTTATATAAGTTTAGAACATTTCTCTTAAATGTGTTGAATTAGTTTTTATAATATAAAGCTATGTCAATTTGTTAAGTTAACCTTACAATATAAGGTTATGTCAAATTCATATTTCACTTAATATAAAGTCAATTATAAAAAATTATTTTACACAAATTGTCTAGTGATTTATACCACGTCGCTGATTTGGAATGGAAAGTGGCGACGCTCTCATTTCATGTTGAGGTTTCTACTTTAAAATGTTTTCATAGATTGTGCTCGGAAGAGATTATAATAGATCATTGAATATAAATTTCTTTCGATGTATCATGGAATATAATACATAGAAAGTAGTAACGCTCTCATTTCATTTAGAGGTTTCTACTTCAAGATTTAGAAATCTATTTCTGCTTCAAAGATTTTAAAATGTCTTCATAGATTATTCTTGGAAGAGAATATAATAGATATTGAATATAAAATATTTTCATAGATTATTCTTGGAAGAGAATATAATAGATTATTGAATATAAATTTTTTCCGAAAGATTTTAAAATGTCTTCATAGATTATTCTTGGAAGAGAATATAATAGATATTGAATATAAAATATTTTCATAGATTATTCTTGGAAGAGGATATAATAGATTATTGAATATAATTTTTTTCTGAAAGATTTTAAAATGTCTTCATATATTATTCTTGTAAGAGAATATAATAGATATTGAATATAAAATATTTTCATAGATTATTCTTGGAAGAGAATATAATAGATTATTGAATATAATTTTTTTCCGTGATTGATTTGATTGCAAAGTTCACAATACATAGAAATTGTAAGTAAATTTGAATAAATGTCGATCAACAAAAGTTCGAGAGTTGACACATACATGAAAACATTGCAAAATTTTTAGTTTTCTAATTCTGAAGTTAATGATTAACGACTCATTGTCTTATTGAACTTTGTAAGGTGAAATGCTAGTTGTGGCCAAAGGTGGGTGTGTAAATAAAGCGTTTTCAATTCGTTGTGGTTCCAACTCCTGCCAACGGTAGAACGCCATTTGCCAAAAAGAGAACGTGAATCTGAAATAATTAGAAGTATTTTTGTATTTTTAATATTTATTTTAGTAGTATTTCTTTTCTTGGAATTCTGCAATTTCAATGTTCAATTAATTATATGAATAGGCAATCTTGTCATTTTCAAGCTAAGTATAAGTTAAGAAGAGTTCAAGTGGCCTAATGTTTAAGAATATATGTTTCTTATTATGAGGTTATAGGTTCAAATCTAGAGGAGGTAGGGTATGTACACCTTCGTAAACTTTAGGAAATCCCGTATAGGTAAGGTTTCAATGTAGGTATTTTGGAAGGGATGCCTCATCTCAAATTTTAACCATGAAATCTTAGAAGATCATTTTCATGTATCATTTGCAAAGTAGATTTAAAATTACTTTTTGCAAATTAGAAAGTTAAGGACATAAAAGCAAAGTTGTATATATCAATAACATTTCTCGATTCCTCGTATGGGGTGTTGGTGATGCAAACCTCCGGGAGCCCCATCTGCGAGGATGGATTTATTGTTAATCAAGTGGATCCATCCACCAAACGAGCACTCGTTCCCTTTGAGGATCCTCCTGCCAACATTCTCCATCGAGCCAAGTGGGCTCCCACGGGTCAACTGATATAATGGATGGTTTTGAGTCCAGTTAGCATAGCCACATGGCGGGGGAACTAAATGCTCATAACTCAACATCCTTAAGCTGAGTCTGGACATTCTCTACCTAAGCTCAATATTATTCATGACATTCTCTTCCTCTCTCCCACTATCAATCTCCATGTGAGATCCTCTAGATCTCTTGAAGAATACCTCGTCCTATGTCGTTGCTCCTTCATACATTGAAGGTATCTCTTCCTCCTTCTCTAGAGGTAACTCAATCTATGCTCCCTCTGGATGTAGTACCACCTCCCTCTCTGGCAGTGCCTCTAGATACACTGAAACTGTTGTCATGCCTGCTTCCTGAACATCTCATTTCTAGACTCATGTATTGGGACCGCTACACCTTCTCCCTATGAGTCTCATAATGTGTTTTCCTCCTCTACTAGATCTATCTCCATAGTTATGCTACAGTCGGTCTTGACTGGCTATATCCATGATCACTGGAACTGTCTCTACTATTTGGTATGATCGAGTCCTGGAGGTATACTACTCCTAGAGACTTTCTGGCTATGATCATTATGTCCTGTAATGTCTCTCCTTGACATCATGTTAGAAGTTCTTGTCCTCCGTGTCCGTCTCTCTGCATGAGCCAACTGGCTCCCTCTTTCTAGGAGAACCCGGGTCCAAAACAAATACTGCCACACCAACCATGCTTTTGTTCCCTATCTGTTTAACCATCACATTTATGGATTCTCCAAGTAGATCTCAAAACATACTACCAACTTGTTCCCTTGGGGATGATCATGCTAAGTCATCTTGGACCATACTTGACATATCAAGGTTCCCTCATGGAACCAATGTCTCACAAGACATATAAAGGTTTTCTCGTGAAACCAATGTCTTGGTTCCTTCATCTAAACCCTATGAGGCACATCGGGATGAAGTCTACATTCCCTCCTACTAGTCCATACAGGACCCTCCAGGGATAATGTCTCATGATGTTGCCTCAAACATCAACACATTGACACAAGCTTCATGTGATCTCGACTAAGAGGGTTTGTCACTACTTCTCATGTCTATATTGATCAATCCACACCAAATACTTGCTTTGATCTCGCCAAATGAGAGAGAACTTGTTACACATGGACCCATGTCCAACTCAGCACAAACTGATCCCGATTAAACCAATGAGGATTCTTGGGATTATATCTCATGATCTCATCCCTGTACCAAATTGTATGCAAAACAGTAAATACTATACAACCAGATACTTAGATCTCACATTCTCTTCTCATATGTCGTTATTTTGTATCTCTATATTTTAATTTTTTTTGGACAAATTTCAAACAATATATATGAAATGATAACATTCTCCTTTGTTGTTGGTCTGGTTTCCCAAGTGGAAGGCCAACAACCAAGAATTTTTGCTTGTATGATATTTTGAAAAATTAATAGAATCTTGCCTGTGAATTTACAAAAAAAAACAAACATTTCTCAATCATTTAAAAGAAATATTTTTTGATGAAACAATCATGGAAATAGTTTTGAATATACAACATATGGGTTTTTCTCTTTGAAATCATTGGTACAACTAAAATTAACTTTTTCTTTAATGTTTTCTCGACATTTAAAAACATTTCTAATATAAAAATACAAAAAATCTCTTTTTTCATTTTATATTCAATTCCATATCTAAACATAATACATGTGTGATGTGTTTTGACTTGGCAAGAAACACAAGAGGTTGCACTAGTTTCTCAATAATCAAAGTGTTAAACCATAAACATCATCTTAAAGGAAAAAATAAACATTTGGATAGTTGTGTCTCATAAATCAAAGTCACCTCAAACAATTACTTATTCCATTTTTTTATTAATAACATGGATATTTTGCAAAATGTAGATATTTAATATATAACCATTGAGGAACATAGAAATTTGACATAATTCAACCAAGATGAACATCACAATATGGCATAATAGAAGTCATTTAAGATCAACTATGGTAAATTGTGTTGATAATTACAGATGCGTGAGACATTCTCCAGATGACTCTCNCTATCTGTTTAACCATCACATTTATGGATTCTCCAAGTAGATCTCAAAACATACTACCAACTTGTTCCCTTGGGGATGATCATGCTAAGTCATCTTGGACCATACTTGACATATCGAGGTTCCCTAATGGAACCAATGTCTCACAAGACATATAAAGGTTTTCTCGTGAAACCAATGTCTTGGTTCCTTCATCTAAACCTTGTGAGGCACATCAGGATGAAGTCTACATTCCCTCCTACTAGTCCATACAGGACCCTCAAGGGAGAATGTCTCATGATGTTGCCTCAAACATCAACACATTGACACAAGCTTCATGTGATCTCGACTAAGAGGGTTTGTCACTGCTTCTCATGTCCATATTGATCAATCCACACCAAATACTTGCATTGATCTCGCCAAATGAGAGAGAACTTGTTGCAAATGCACCCATGTCCAACTCAGCGCAAACTGATCCTGATTAAACCAATGAGGATTCTTGGGATTATATCTCATGATCTCATCCCTGTACCAAATTGTATGCAAAACAGTAAATACTATACAACCTGATACTTAGATCTCACATTCTCTTCTCATATGACGTTATTTTGTATCTCTATATTTTAATTTTTTTTGGACAAATTTCAAACAATATATATGAAATGATGACATTCTCCTTTGTTGTTGGTCTGGTTTCCCAAGTGGAAGGCCAACAACCAAGAATTTTTGCTTGTATGATATTTTGAAAAATTAATAGAATCTTGCTTGTGAATTTACAAAAAAAAAAACAAACATTTCTCAATCATTTAAAAGAAATATTTTTTGATGAAACAATCATGGAAATAGTTTTGAATATACAACATATGGGTTTTTCTCTTTGAAATCATTGGTACAACTAAAATTAACTTTTTCTTTAATGTTTTCTCGACATTTAAAAACATTTCTAATATAAAAATACAAAAAATCTCTTTTTTCATTTTATATTCAATTCCATATCTAAACATAATACATGTGTGATGTGTTTTGACTTGGCAAGAAACACAAGAGGTTGCACTAGTTTCTCAATAATCAAAGTGTTAAACCATAAACATCATCTTAAAGGAAAAAATAAACATTTGGATAGTTGTGTCTCATAAATCAAAGTCACCTCAAACAATTACTTATTCCATTTTTTTATTAATAACATGGATATTTTGCAAAATGTAGATATTTAATATATAACCATTGAGGAACATAGAAATTTGACATAATTCAACCAAGATGAACATCACAATATGGCATAATAGAAGTCATTTAAGATCAACTATGGTAAATTGTGTTGATAATTACAGATGCGTGAGACATTCTCCAGATGACTCTCCTATGTAATGCAGTGGGAAAGAAGATTTGTTGAGTGGACGTGCCTATGGACAAACACAGATGAACGTGATCCTAATGGCTGAGCACTAGTGAGTGTGGTTCTCTTGTGAGACACAGTGAGATAGAGATATTGACATCCCTATGGATGTGCCCCTAGTGGCTGATCACTAGTGGGTGTATGATATCCCTTGCTATATTTTTCAAGAGTTCGACCTACCTGTAACCTTAATTGTAATGTAAAGGGTACAGGTCAGCCCCACCTTAATGTAATAGATAATTAAGGTAAAAGATAAATAATATGGTTATTATTAATTCTATTGTGAGTTAGAGAGGTCGGCCCTATTGTGCCAATAGACACTTATATTGATAGGTTCAGTATAATATAAGTAAAGGTAAATTCCCCATTGAGAAATCATATCTTAAGTGTGAGTTTGGAAATTTCAACAAGTACGTCTTCTTGGGAAAAGTGTGCACCTCACTTGGGTGCTATTCATCTAGGGTTTGCAAGCACCCTTTTGTGTGCTAGGTTTTCTTGGTGGTGGAGGTATTTCTCTTGAAGAATATAGAAAAGAAATGGATGGGTTTTCTCCCCTTGTTGAGAAGGGTTTCCTAGGATACTTCTTGTGTACTTGTGCATGGTGTTTCTTCTTGTGATCTTGGTTGCTGCAACAAATTGTTTATGGTTTAAGTAAAATGCTAAAATGGAATGAAATTCATGCTTAAACCTTGTCCATTGAAAAATAAACATGGTATCATAGCATAGGTCTTGAAGAACCCTTGCACAAACACTTAAAAGGCTAATTCGTCCTCCTTCTGTAGTTTCGGGCGTCCTCTAGGGTTTCTGTAGAAATCTGTCCGACCCTCACTTGATTGGCCTTTTCAACACCTTACATGTGGACGTTGGAGCTAAAAATTGGAGCAAGTTGTATGACCTTCCTCAGCGCATCTCCAGATATCTTCAAAGTGAATTTATGAGGATTTTGAGTTTTTGTCCCTAGGGTTTCTAGGGTGCCAAAATTTTCTACAGAATCTTGATCTTAGGGTTTCTGCAACTTCTTGAAGAAATGTTTCAACTCAACAAGCATTCCCATGACACTCTCAAAGTTGACTTTTGGCAGTCATAAGCCCAAAAAAACATAAGGTTACTAGTCCAACCTAACCACTGGGTTTTCTCAGTCCAATTGGCAAGAGTTTGAGAAGAAATATGAACAAATGAGGAACAAAAATTTAGAAGAAGATAGGCTTGATGGAACATGCAACTTCAGCTCCTGGAATTCAAGGCTTCAAGTCTCCCTTGAAGAATATGACCTTTTGGATGTGGTAACAAAAACTTTACCAGATACAGTTACCGATGAAGAGAAGAATATAAGAAAGGAAGAAGATGTCAAGGCAAGAAAAATAATCATCTACTCAGTAAGAGATCATCTCTTACCTCATATTTCCAACCTGAAGACAACTTATGAAATGTATGAATCATTAAAAGAAATGTTTGAAAGTGACAACACCCTCAGAGCTCTTACCTTGAAGAGCCAGCTTCAAAGTACCAAGATGACGACAGGTGATACAGTTGCTACCTTCTTTATGAAGATATCAAAGATTAGATAACAACTAGAAGCCATTGGAGAAATCATCTCTGACAGAGAACTTGTCTTATCCACTCTCAACAATCTTCCAAAACATTGGGAGCATTTTCTTCAAAGTATCAGTGGAAGAGAAAATCTACCAACCTTTGATCGTCTGTGGACAAACTTTACTCAAGAAGAATTTAGACTTAGAAATAGAGGAGTGGAAGATTCCCCTGATGAAAACCATGCTCTTGCGCTTCATACAAAGAAAGGAGGAATATTTAAAAGTAACTTCAGAAAAAAATTCAGAGAGAAGAAGTATTCATTAACCTCATGTCATAATCAGAGAAGAGATGTTTCAGAAATTCAGTGCTTCAGATGTGACAAATATGGGCACTATGCAAGAAATTGTCCAACCAGTAAGAAGGGAATACAATATGCTTCCACCGCTGACATTGATCCAGACCCACCTCAAAATAATGAAGATAAGAGAGAGGAGAAGTACTTCCTCTAAACCCAACACAGAACTAAACATGACTACAAACCCAGGTAAATTGTTTGATCTTTAAATTTTATAGTTGATTGCATTCTTCATAAGTGAAGGTTATTATCTCTAGTATGGGAGCCCTCATGACTTGGACCATTATCCCTGGTACGTGAGTCCAAACCTTATTGATTGATTACTATGCTAGTCAAGAAGACTTAAAAGATATAGCAAGCAATAAAAGAAGACTTCCATCCTCCAGAATTTAGAGAGAGTTACTTGACTCAGAGGGAGTCAAAACAAAATGAAAAGAAGGAAGATATAATACATTCTTTCCCTTCAATAGTTCAGAGGGAGATAGACATTTTTCTAGCAAATTCAGCTGCTCCATTTGATATGAGCAGAGATATTGCAGTAGGGCATAAAAGGCCTACTTAGGGTCAACAAAACTCTGCAAGAAGGAAGAAAAACATACAAGTACCTCAAGGGATATCATGAGAAAACATATATCTTTTTAATTTACTCTTCATCCATGAGCCACTCCTTTGACTCTAAGACTCCATGTCATGGAGAAGTGATAGGTGAACAAGTATGGAAAAATGTCATAAACAAAAGAATACCAGTATGAGACATCGTTCCGAGACCAGAAGGAAAATCTATGGTGACTTTTAAATGGATCTATATAGTTGATGGAAATATCAAGAAATACAAAACTATGGCCAGAAGATTCTCACAAGCAGAGGCAGTGAACCATGATGAGACATATTGATCCAATATATATATGAACCTTCATATGTACCACCATTCTTGAGTTGGAAAATATATCAGATAGATGGATTCTTGATAAGCTTGGGTTTAAGAAAAAGTGTTGTTGATCCAAACCTATACTATTACATTGTTGGAGATGAGAGCCTGATTTTGATGACATATTCAAGAAACCGTGTTGTTGGATACAAGAAATCCTCAACTTATGAATTAAAGATGAAGGATCTAGGTATGATACACTACTTCTCGGGACAAGAAGTATGACATAGGATTGATGAGATTTTTCCTAAGTCAAGGAAAATATACAGTGGATATTAAAGAAGTTCAGTATGACAGAACACAAATCCATGTCTACACCGATGGTGATGGATTTGATGGAAGAATAAATGATGATGATTTAGACAAGATTGATCCACATGTGTACCAACAACTGATTGGATCATTGATGTATCTGGTTAACACCAGACCTAATATATTTTATGCAACAAATGTGCTTAGTCAATCCATGATTCAACCGAGACAGACTGACTAGATAGCAGTAAAGCATGTATTGAGATGTATACAATGCATAGTTAGATATAACCTGAGATATGAAACTAGTTTTGACTTGAGTTTACAAGGATATGTCGATACAAATTGAGCAGAGAATATAGTGGAATGAAAGAGCACATCCGATTTTTGTTTTACTGTGAATTTTTCCATGGTTTCCTAGTGCAGCAGGAAACAAATACCTGTGGCCTTGAGTACCATAGAAACAGAGTATATAGCATTGAGTGTGTGAAGAAGAATAGCTTCACAAGCTTCTGACATATTTTCTTGATCATGAGATGGATTCTATGATGATAGCTAGAGCTGTGTGTAAATCTCGTTAAGAATCTTGTGTTTCATGATAGATCGAAACGCGTTGAAATAAAAATCACTTTCAGAGACATGATGCAGAGGAAATAAGTACACATGTTGTACCTTCCTACACATGAGAAGATTACAGATATCTTCACCAAATTGGCTTGGTGAAGAATACCTCCCTAGTTGAGAGGGAGTGTTGATGACTACAACCAAGACAAAGTTCGAAGTACTTCCGTGTGAGACTTGGCCTGATGAAGAATGCCTCCCTAGCTGAGAGGGAGTGTTGATGACTACATCCGCGTGAGACATTCTCCAGGACACAAACTATTTGAGTCAACTTGAGAGAGAGCCCCTGATATGGATGTGTGGTTCCTATCTAAGACAGAGATGGAATGTAAAGATGACCTCCTCCTTACAGAGAGTTAAGAAGAAATCCACATGATTCTCTTGTGTAACGCAGTGAGAAAGGAGATCTATTGATTTGGATGTGCCTGTGGCTGAGCACAAGGTGAACATGTGAATTCCCATGAGTTGGGTGTATCGTTATGAGACAGAGATGAAGAAATTGTATTATCCTCCTCTGATCAAAGAGTTGAGATGATGAAATACAGATGACTCTCTTGTGTAATGCAGTGGGAAAGAAGATCTGTTGAGTGGACGTGCATGTGGACGAGCACAGGTGAATGTGATCCTAGTGGCTGAACACTAGTGAGTGTGGTTCTCCTATGAGATGCAGTGAGATAGAGATATGGACATCCCTATGGATGCACCCCTAGTGGCTGAGCACTAGTGGGTGTATGAGATCCCTACCTGTAACCTTAATTGTTATGTAAAGGGTACAGGTCGGCCCCACCTTAATGTAATAGATAATTAATATAAAAGATAATTAATCTGGTTATTATTAATTATATTGTGAGTTAGAGAGGTTGGACTTGTTGTGCCAATAGACACTTCTATTGACAGGTTCAGTCTAATATAAGTAAAGTTAAATTCCCCATTGAGGAATTATATCTTAAGTGTGAGTTTGGAAATTTTAGCAAGTACATATTCTTGGGAAAAGTGCACACCTCTCTTGGGCGCTAGTCTTCTAGGGTTTGCAAGCACCCTTTTGTGTGCTAGGTTTTCTTGGTGGTGGAGGTCTTTCTCTTGAAGAATATAGCAAAGGATTGGCTTGTTTTTCTCCCCTTATTGAAAAGGGTTTCCTAGGATATTTCTTGTATACTTGTGCATGGTGTTTCTTCTTATGATCTTGGTTGCTGCAACAAAATGTTTATGGTTTAACTAAAATGCTAAAATGTAATGATCATGCTTAAACCTTGTCCATTGAAAAATCAACAAATTGTAGTGTATCTAGGGGGATAATATGGGGTCCTAGGGAGGTACCCAAGGGGAATAATAGTAGAAATATATTGTTATGTGTGGAGGCCACTTTTAGTAAATAAGGAATAGTGTGCACATAATAAATGTAAGAGGACTTACTAGAAGGTTCCACCTACTGGTTGATTCCTCCTCTATAATTTTCTTAGAAGGTAGTTAATATTATATAGGGAAGTATGAGCTATGTAATGGTCATAGTTTAAGAGTATCATATTTGGAACATAACTCATTATGAGGTTTTCCCATTGAAGAAGAAAGTGAACAGAAGTGGATCCCTTCGTTAAAAAGATCAGTTGTAAAGTGTTGCCCTACCTTAAGGGTTTCGGTAATAATAAACATCAGAGAATTTCTATCTTGTTCTCATATATTTTTTGTGTTATTCCATATTCAAATATATTTTACCTAACAAGTTGTAACAGAGAACTTTACTCATCCAATAAAAGGGGCATTTTGTTTTCTATTTTTGCGGGTTTTCAAAAGAAGAAGAAAAAAGAGGGCCACAACACTTAGATTTAAATTCCTATAGCTTTCTGGAGAAAATTTGCAAAAAATGGATGTAGATATTAATTATTCTCAGAGAAAAAACCAATTTCAAAACAAAAATTGTTTGAATCGATGTTCGGGAGGTCAAGATATTGCTAATTTAAAATCAACAAATTTTCATGGTTTTTCTTAGTACAATCGTTTGATTTTGCAATTTTTTGTAGAAGTTTGTGAAGATTTTTCCCTAACCAATTGTAGATCTTAGTTCCTCTCACAAAATCAACCAATTTAAAAAAAAAAACTCATACAAATTAGAGCTCCATAAGTGGTGATATCGTTGATTTAAAATCAACATTTTTCAACATTTTTCGTGACAGTCGTGACACTGCGGAGCTCATAACTTTTGACAGGGTACTAAGAATTTTGTCGGGTCAGTGTCATTGGATTCAAATATTTATTTTGGTATATTGTATGTGGCTCTTTCTATGGGTATTTCACATGTTAAAAAAATCCTCATGAGCCTAAACAACACTATGCAAGACATCAACGACTATATTTGAAATATTTAAGAGGTCATAGCTAAATGGAATGAGAGGTGTATTATAGAGACCATATGTCATTTCATCATAGAAGAATATAATCAATAAATATATTCTTGGTATGATTTCAATGCCTATTGGGATGATTGGTATATGGATAGTTGTCATTTATGGGATGACAACCACTTTCATCTTCTATTTGATGACTACAATCCACCTTATGTAGAGCACATCCTGGAGAGTAGTCAAGAACATTCTATGAGTACAATTTTTCAAGTTTTTTATTCTCCAGTACCAGTGGGTGATTTTTTGGATGGATCTACATATTTGGATCCATATGACCAATGTAGATATTTGGAGCACCATTTTTAGCTGGCTATTGAGTTCCGATATATTCATTGACGAGTTCACTTGAGAACTTGAAGATGGAACCTAGGATTATAGTGGAGCTTGGAATACTTCAACATGGTGTATAATACTTCTACATGGGACCCCATTTCTCCAACCTACTTTATCATTATGGTCCACACTTCTCCATGGGACCCTGGTATATGGTTGCAATTCCTCATAACAAGCATTGACGACAAAGATTTCCTAAGGGGGATGGAATGTAGTATACGTAGGGAGATAATATGGGGTACCTTCGGAGGTACTCAAGGGAAATAATAATAGATATGTATTTTTATGTATGGAGACAAATTTTAGTAAATAAGGCCTACTATGAACACAATAAATGTTACACACAGGCTTACTAGAAGGTTCCTCCTCTAGGATGTTCTTATATGGTAATTAGTATTATATAACAAAGTATGAGAAATGTAATGTAAATATTTTAAGAGTATTGTGTTTTGAGTGTATCTCATTAGGAGGTTTCCCCCTTGAAGAGGGAACTAAACATGAGTGGATCCCTTCCTTAGAAGGATCAGTTGTAAGGTGTTTCCCTACCGTAATGTTTTTGGTAATAATAAACAGTGGAGGATTTATATACTTCTCTCATATATTTAATGTGTGATTCCATATTCATATATTTGGTACTTAACAAGTTCTATCAGAGAACTTTCTTCGGCCAAGAAACTGGTCATTTTTTTTTCTATTTTGTGGGTTCTCAAAAGAATAAGAAAAAAGAGGGTCGTGACACTCAGATAAATTACTATAGATTTTTGGAGAGAATTTGAAGAAGCTAGTTGTATATATAAATTATTCTTAAAAACAACCAATTTAAAAAAAAATTCTCCTGAATTGAAGTTCAAGAGGTCAAGATATTGTTAATTTAAAATCAACAATTTTCAGGGGTTTTCCAACGATAGTCATGCGATTTTGTATATTTATGTAGAAATTGGCGAATGATTTTCCCTCACCAATTGTAGATATGAGTTCCTCTCACAAAATAAACCAATTTCAAAAACAAATCGCCCGATAAGAGCTCCATAAGTGAAGATATCACCGATTTAAAATCAACGATTTTACAGGATTTTTCGTGATGATCGTGAGACTACAGAGCTCATAGCTTTTGATAGGGTGCTTTGATTGCTACCAGATCAATGCCATTGGATAGAGGATTTTAAAAGAATCATTTTGGTATATTATATGTGGTGCTTCTATTGGATATGTCATTCATTACAAAAATCCTCATCAGCCTAAACAACACTATGCAAGACATCAAATACAATATTATAAATATTAAAGAGGTCATAGATAAAGGGAACGAGAGAGATATTATAGAGATGACACGTTGCTACATATGTTGGCACAAAGTTGTCAGAAAAGGGTCCTCTTTAGGTTACCAACAAAAGGGTGCTGATGTAGTCTACTGCATTGGAATTTTCATGTCTCCAAAAGGAAATAAGTCTCACCCGAAGCGCAACCGAGACAACATAACTAAGGGAAGGGCAAGAAGAATGCTAAACCGATCTAAAACCCATCTATATTGTTACCATTCTAACGCAATATAGATTACTCATTTCATATCCTTAACACATCATGCATTGATACAAGAGAACAAAACTATACAAAACATCCATAAGTGATAAAGACATGTAATTCATAACAGACATCAACATAATGATATTTCAGAGATACAAAAAGTATTATAAACCAGGAGCATTTTTAAAATTTGATCTCCACTCTCTTTATATTATATCAAAATTCTTGGACAATAAGCATTTGCAGATTGACATTAATAATCTACCCTACTCATCATAGAAGAGATCAGTAGGTACATCTCAATACAATACTACAGCGAATAGTAATCAATCTAAGCTCTTCCCTTACAAATTAAATTCTAGATCTAGAGTACAGATCCAACTCTTTCCTCTTGTTCCTCTCTCCTATAATTTACACACCCAACCATTACAATACAGTACAATACAACAATGGATCAATATAATTGTTTCCTTCCTCTCCTACAGAACCCACAGACCCTCTTCTCTTCTTGATTATGTTATAATTGTATTGTCTCAAAACTGATTTTGCGTTGGCTTCAGACTTTGTTCTATTCCAACATATTTCTTTTGCGAGTTTCCTTTATCGACCTTCTTCACGTGGTTGGTTGTCTCTTTAATAACTTTCGTAAATTATTTTATCAAGAAAAAGGGCTCGACAGGCCTCGACCACAATCCTTGACTCGCCCTGAGTCAAGTCTTTGGTTCCTCTATGTTCTTCGATTCGTCCTTTTGTCCTTCTAGAATTTTGATTGCTTCCACCTTGGACCCTTTAAACAAAGGGCCCAACTCTAAAACTAGATTGAGATATTTTTCTCTGACCTTGTGGAATTGTTCAAGTTTGTCTTTCCACTTTCTAGCAAGCTATGAGGCTTCTGTAATGAATTGTTTTGTTGCGTTGAGGTTGAATTCCTTCGGATTGGATGCAATGAGGGCATTCCATTCCTCATATTCTAATATCTCAAACTGATGCATCTGCAGATATTTAGTTTGAACGAAAAGTCTAAAGTCTCTTAGTTCCTTCTTTTCTACTGTTTGAGATTCAAACATCGCATTCAAATAATTGTCTTCTTTTTGCATTTCATCAAAATTTTCTTGTTTCTCCATATGATCGCGTGTTTTACCTACTTTGTCATTAAGGGTCTGGATTCTGGTGCACAAGTCTTCTAGTTCCTAGTTGTATAAGGCTATAACACCCATCCAATCGATGACTTCCTTGAAGACAGTGGTACATTCGACATTATTTTTGTGCAATAGGGCTCTGGCATCATTTCCTTCCAAGAAAATTATTTCTATCTATTGTTGAAGTTCTCTAGGCTGTGCCTCGACCTTCAACTTCATCCCATACAACTATGTTTTAAGGTTCTCTACTCGATCTATTAGTACCTCCCATGATTGCTGAACCAACCCGGGTTGTTCCTCTGGTTCTGCAGTTGCGTTGTACTCTGGTATCTGATCTGTTGCTTTTCTGAAAGTTGGTCAAATATCTGTGAGATTTCCCTTCATTTTCTCCATTTTCTCTTCTGCCTATATTTTCAAGTATTCTTCCTGCGTTCTTTTGGTATGTTCCAAAATTACTTCTTGTCGCCAATATTCATCTTGTTGAATCTATTTATCTAGGTGATTGGTTGAGGATCTAATCAAGCCTACTAGTTGCGGTGTTGAAAACTGAGAGAGATCTCTGGATGTAACTGTGGCCTCTAGAGGAAGTCTGATATGAAGTGGAAGCCCGCTAGACATGGATTGCTTTGATGGTGTCTTAACTTCTTATTCTCCTTGGAGTGATCCTCACAACTGTTGGGGTAGTTTATTCTTCAGTGCTAATGGAAGAAAAGGGATAGCTTCCACCTATGCTAGGCAGAGATGTAACAACTTTGATCATTGTTGTGGATATTGTAGTACGAGTTAGAGTTTTTATTTTAGTGATGTTGTAAATTTTTCTGATTGAGTCTCCTGTGGTGCTTGAGACTCTTCCTCCTTTTGCGTTGTTTCCTACATTGTGGGTGGAACTTCAAGGGTTTAGCTCTGATCCTTCGGAACTTCTGTGCCACTCTCTATTATCAGAGACTGTGTATCCAGGAGGGGGATGTGTGGGAGTTGTCTGAGTACTAGCATTGTGGATGTTTGGATCTCGTGGAAGGGAACCATTTCTGGAGTATCAAGTTGCATAGGTTTTGGGGAATTGGGCGGTATTGGGACTGTTGTATATGGAATTGGTGATGAAAGTTATTTCTCAGTGACTATGGTGAAAGGTATATTGGGGTTAGACTCAGGGTCATTGATAATATGGATAATATTCTGGGCTACTCGAGTGGTTTCTCTAGTTCGAGGTAGCACAGTTGATATAGGATACAGGTTGATGGTTTTAGTTGGGTTGACTACTGGGGACACACTAGTTCTAGGCTTCTTGGCTGGAACCTCCTATATGAATGCGAAAGATAATTTTTTTTAATGGTTTTACCTGAGAATATGGCCTTTTCTGGAAGCTTGAGACATCCTGGAAAAGGCCTCTTTTTCCTCTAAAACTGGTGTTCTTCCTCTTCTTCTAATTCCGAGGCTGTTGGCAAATCCTGGGGATGTTCTACCTTTCCAGAGTGTGACCCTTCCTCTTCTACTGAAATCTTCTTCTTTAAAAATTCAGGTAGAAATGAGCAATGCATCCCTGACTTGAAAAGGGTGTGTTTAAATCTCGACCAATGTTACCCATGATTTTGGTCATCTAGATGGTGTATTAACAATGGTGTACTCAGGCTCTCAACAAGAACTTTCTCCTGAGAAAAGTGGAATTCATCTCCTTCCAGAAAACATGTTTTTGAAGAGAGTTCGCAGGTTGCTTATAGCCTAGGGTGAGAGAATGAGACATTCTCGCAGGCTACCTTCATCTAGGGTGCGGAATTCTCGAACTGTGCTCTATACATAGGGTGCGAACTTGATATCAAGCTTGGAAAAAAGATGAAGTCTCGATGGTTCTAGAAGGGAATCTTCTAGAAAATGGGTTGGCATTCAAATGGTTATCATTTTACTGGTTTCCTTGATTTGGTGGGATCATTCTGATCCATGTAACCATCTCATCCTCTCCTATATATTGATGGGATTCTCATGGAAAAGGTTAAGCAAGATTATTTGGAGAATTGGTAAAGGAATTGTGTGAAGAACCCATCTTGAACAAGAGCTTGGAGACTCTAGCAAGTCTACCAAGAAGAATTGGATATTCTTCATGCAAGGATTGAGCAAGTGTGTGTGTTGGAGCGAAGAGTCACCGAAAGGAAGCTTGCGACATCAAGGCGATCAGGTTGTATCTTCTACTTTCGATTAATATGATACAACACCATGTCCTTTTCCCATAAAGTCATTCTTACTTTATTGTGTAATTCGTTGATCACACACATAAGTTGACGATTGGATACGTTTAGCCATCTTCACTTTGGTTGGTTTTTGTTGTCTTGGTCTTGACCTCACGAGAGCACCGGAGCGAAGCAGGAGCAACAAAGATCCAAGGAAGCTATTCAAAGGTATGTTGCTTGTTCCTCCTTATTAGCTATTTCAATGGTCATAACTTAGGGAAAGAGTCGTGTCCTGTCCAGTTTTGTTCTAGATCCAGGTGGATCTAGGGAGATATGTTAGTGTCTGCACCTACCAATTAGTCCGATAACAACCAATAAAGGATTTCCTTGTCCAAATAGAATGGTAGGGGCCATGTATGAAATTATGAAGGATTTTCATGCCTTAGCCAGACGAATGTGTAATGCCAATTTAGAGAGAATGAGATATTCCTTATATGAAAGTTCAAGAGCTCCTGGGGTATAGGCATCCTTTGGGTGGCATCAATCAATTGATTTTACCACTTTAGGGACGCAAAGTTGTTGAACTCCATATCTTTTGAGTCTTCCCTTGCATGCCAAGGCTCAAAAATATTTATGAGGTGGCCTTTGTCAATAGGTTCTAACTATCTACCCATGGGTGGTCTCCAATTTAGGATTGAAAAATCCAGAAGTAGATATATGTATGTGAAGGTGCCTCCATTCTCTTGAACTTCCCTGCGAGCGACAAGGAGTTCTTCCAACAAGTAACCACACCCATTGAACACTGCACCATTTGCATAAAAGTCAACCACTGACATGGCATCCAATGTACATTCATCCTTATAGTAAGAGCACATGACCTTGATAGCGGTCACATAGCAGGCCGTTCTCATCTTCTCAAGGAGGATTGGTTCAATATTTGTTGTGCGACCCCCCCTTTGTCCATGGAAGTGATAATATAGGCTAATATCATCTTTCTAGTTTCCATGCTTGCTTGGTCCTTGAAATACTTTGGATACGTCCTTGCCCTCCAAAGATGGTCCTATAATTTGGTGGATATCTTTAGCATGAATGGGGTATCTTCTATCGAGCCCTTAAATCATATCATGCACCTTATTGATTAGGAACGAAGTGCATCGCGCAACTTCACCACTGGCTTCGAACAATGGGAGGTCCCAGAGGTTCATGATTGTCGAGTGGAATAGATTGATAAACTCATCCTTCAGGAGGAATTGCATCTCCCCTGTCAGCACGGAGTCCATCTCACAGAAAATGTCGATGTTTGTTTGTGGGAACAATGCCGTGTCCATGAGATCCAAGTCAAGGAGTTTTTTCTTCTTGAATTTTCCTTTGACATCACCTTCGACCTCAATCCTGGGATCATAGGGCTCATACATAACTACTTCTTTCGATATGGAGCCTCTTCCTCCTAATATTCTCGACATTTTCATGATGGAGTGATAGTAGCGGCACTAGCTCAAGAACTAGGTAGCGACCGACTTCTCAAAATGCACTACGATGCAGGGACTCAATAGGAGAAGGAAAGTGGGTTAATAGAATGTCATTCTAAAAAATCTTACAGAGTATTATAGTTAAGGTAACGGGATATACCATTAATGAATCATCAATGAGAGAGTAATTAGGAAAGCATCCAGATTTATGGTGCAAATGTGTGATCCATATTTATTAGAAGAATTAAATGAATAACCTATTGAATAAAATAACACAGAGATATGTAGAACAACAAAAAATATCCAGTGAACAATAACTTCTATTGAATAAATCAAGTAGGTTGAAACTGTAAAACTATAGAAATGAAAACAACTTGCTTGAATGGTGGTATCTATCTCTGAGAAGAGATGTGGTTTCTACATGCATTCTTCTACGAAGAATGATTACAATGAGTCTCTAGAGGCATTTTTAAAATTACTCATGTGTAACACCCTGTTTCCCCCAGCTTGTAAATATAACTAGACTGGCCAAGGACTATGGAAAAATCATAAATGTGAACATGTGATGTAAATGGACCTTGAGGAAGAGGTCAATGAATGTGAATGATATTTTGAATTTATTGCAGGACTGCTGAGAGGGGATGTGCAGAAAAAGAGACCACGATGGCAGTGGAAGGCCCCTGAAAAGGTGGCGTTAACTTCCACTGAGAATTAAATACCGTATTTGGACTCCACTGGCCCGAAGAACCAAAAGCGGCTCGCTAGACCTAAAATTTAATGCCTCGCAGGCTAATAGGTAGATGGCTTGATGAGGGATGGGATGGTGAACCGCCCATCTGTAGAGCTATCAGGCCTGATCGACGCGAGGGTAATCGTGCCACATGCAACCTCGTGAGAGGATAAGGTGTATGGTAGAAGCGATTGAAGGGAGGCTGATGTAAGGGGAACTCTGGCATTATGCAGAGTGAGTGATAGCAGAGAGGAAGGATTGCAACCTTCGCTCCTGGTCATTGGCAGACAGAGAGATGCAGTCTCGGAGCATCGTGGTCTCATCTCGGGGGTGGCTAGTGGTAAATCCGTTGGGAGTCGCTAAGCCTACGGTTGGGTGGAAACGAGAAGCCCTCTCAGCAGTTGCCCATTATTCCAGTGTCATTTCTGATAAGTGTTTTATATATATATTGCATCTTGAAATTCATAGACGGATATATGTATACATATGCTCATAGAACTGTGAAATTGTGAATGATTTCAGTGTTAGAATGTCTGTGCAGTGTTTGATAAGAATGAATAGATATATGCTTATAACAGAGGAAACCATGCATGACTTATGTTGATAAATGGATTTGCTTATGCATCAGCTGAACCAAGTCAAACTTCCAGTCCATCCTAGGGAGTTTGTTCCACTTTGTTTGTTCCTAGGAATGCCCTGGATTAGATCTCTTCACAAAGATTCCCTTCTTAGAAACGTTCACCAAGGACCCCAAAAAAGGATTTGAACGCACAAGTCTTATTAACTCTGTACGAGGAGGAATGACCCTCTTAAGGTTCCGAGGTAGCAGTGTAGGGATAAGTAACAAATCGACGGATGAGACCCTGTCGGAAGAACCATGGTCATTCACGACCCTCAGATTGGTGGAAGTAGTAGGAGTGTTATACCCCTTACTCCTTTTCCCTTTATCTTCATGAATAGTGAGGAAATCGGGATCGTAGGTTACCCCAGGGTCCATGAGAATATTTAGACCATTGATCCTTCCACATCCACAAAGTAGTGGAAGAATACACAAGGAGGGACAATCTGAGCCATTGGATCTCATTCAGAAATCCCGTTGGCCATCGGATTGAGTTAAGATACTCGGAGTTTAGTCTCTGGGGTGTGCGCAGGAAGAATGGATCTGGACCGTTAGATCTTGGCCCAATTACTTGTCATCTGTCAGATCGGACCGGAGTTGTCCGAAGGTTACCATCAGAACTCACACAGACAAGTGCTTTTTGGGTTGGCGTTTGGCGAAGTTTGAGGCTCAATCTGGACCGTCCATCCCTTTAGGACGCGTGTCGGAGAGGTGGAGCCATCGGGATATCGGCACTCGGGAAATCATTATTCCGGAGGTCGAAAGAACCTGGACATCGAAAGTCTCAAAATCCCATAGGAATCGAGACCGTCCATTTGAGGATACACATGGCAGAGATCGGAGCCATCGAGGAAGGCCCGACAAGGAAGTTGTCTATCGGCGTTTGGGTCATTGGGAAATCGTGGATCCTGATGACAAGAGGTTTGTACACTTGGAAATCATGAAACGCGATACTCCGATCAGTGGGTGACAGCTGTCAGCCTATTCGGAGAAGTGGAAGCCCCCTTGAGTGGGTCCCATCTGTCAGCATAGCGGATAAGGAAGAGAGCCCGTCGTGTGAGGGCCAGCTGTCAGCGTAGCAGAGAGTCAGTATTCAGAGAATCGGGGATTCCGTGGTTGTGGAAACTTTACATTTAAAAGTCATGAACCCCGAAACACTGACGAGAGGTAAGACTGCGGTCACGGGGATAGTGGTCATTTGAGCTAGGGGCCTAGCCAAGAGAGCTAGAGCATAAAAGGGGCGCGTCAGGATTCAAGGAATCGCGAGTCCTGGGGTCGTTTGCGTTTCGACATTGGAAAGTCCGAAGCCCCGATGGGGGACAAGGCTACGATCTTGTGAAATAGAGTTCATGTGGATCGAGAGCTTAGTCTAGAGGGCTAGCGGGAATTAGAGCACGTCGGGAGTTTGGAGACCAAACCCTGATGAACGAAAGAGATTCCGTCGGGAATCTCAGGGTTTATAAGGATCGTTAGATGCAGAAACAAGACATTAAATTAAGCTAGAATGTGGTTATGCCTTAGGATAAGTAGAGAGTAGATCTGGATGGTCAAAATTCACCCGCCTAGATCTACGACTGAGGTTCCATTCTGGAGCCCCCTTGCCATTATGCCTTTAATGGGGGGGGGGGTCCATAATTGGACGCGCAACTCTCGAACGGTTGAGATTATTTTGTCGCGATCAATGGCGCTCAAGGGGGGGGGTCCGGAATAGTGTGGCGTGTGAAGTGGGACCCCTCCCCATCATGACGACCACCATGTCGCGCTTCCCTCTTGCCACCTGTATTACACCTAACCGCGCAACGGGGCTTGCTCTCATTGGCGGCTCTCTACCCCTGTTGAGGTTTTGTTCCTATTGTCCATTCGCTAACCCAGTAGGGATTCATCCCCATTGGTCGCTCACTAGACTGTCAGGGTTCGGTGGTTGTAGAGTCGAATGTTTGAACATCATTGTAGTGCCGAAGCGCGAAATACAAATAGGCACTGCATCTGAATTGAACCGTGATCATGACCCGCGATCACATGAGAATGGAGTAAAAGAGAACGAGAGTCAGTTTATGTTGGGTCTCCATGGTTATTTAGGGGTTCGAGTCCGACAGAGGTCTGAAAAAATTTGATTTAGGTAGTGGGTATGTTAAAAAGTGGTATCAGAGCATGGTTACAACACTTGGCCT
>JZKD02S1697452.1:637152-688907 GCA_000966675.3 Picea glauca
AGCAAACTAAGCCATGGTTGGTACAGTTAGCCACTGGCACTAAAAGAAAGGTGGTAGAGGCCATACCAGCCTGCCAATTAATGTTGGGTAAATTCCCCACCCAAGCAACCCTTAATGTATTACCCCTGGGATCTTATAACCTATTGATTGGTATGGAATGGCTGGCTGCCCATAAGGCCAAACTAGACTATTACCATAAAACCTTAGAATGTGTGAGCAAAGAAGGAAAAAGGATAACCCTCCAAGGGATCTGAAAACTGGTCTCGGTAAGACAAATATCAGCCCTACAGATGAGAAAGTATTGCCGAAAGGGGTGTCCCCTATATGCAATACAGGTACTGAAAACAATCGAAGGTGCTAAACCAAGCCTCGATGATCACCCTATCCTGAGAGAGTACAAATATGTGTTTCCAGAAGAGGTACCGAGTTTACCTGCGAAGAGAGACATTGACTTCTCGATAGAGCTCGCACCAGGAGCAGTACCGGTGTCTAGAACACCCTACCGGATGAGCACACCTGATTTAGTTGAACTCAAATTGCAATTGAAAGAAATGATGGACAAGGGTTATATTTGACCCAGCGTGTCCTTGTGGGGAGCACCAGTCCTGTTTGTGAAAAAGAAGGATGGCACCCTTAGACTGTGCATAGATTACCGACAACTTAGTAAAGTAACCATAAAGAACAAATACCTCTTGCCTAGGATCGATGATCTATTCGATCAGTTGGGGGGTGCGTCTGTTTTCTCAAAGATTGACTTGAGGTCAGGATAGCATCAAGTCCAAAATAAGGGTGAAGACATTCATAAAACCACTTTCCGGACACGGTATGGTCACTACGAGTTTGTGGTAGTGCCATTTGGGTTAGCCAATGCCCCTGCCACTTTCATGTGCTTAATGAACAATGTACTCAGTAAAATTTTAGATAAATTTGTACTAATTTTCATTGATGACATATTAATCTACTCTAAGAATAGAGAAGAACATGAAGAGCATCTTAGACTTGTGCTGCAAGTGCTAAGAGAGCATCAACTCTATGCTAAATTCAGTAAATGTGACTTCTTTCAGAAGCAAATACATTACTTGGGACATGTTCTGTGCGAGGAAGGGGTAGTCGTGGATCCTGACAAGATCAGGTCTATCATAGAATGGTCTACTCCAAAGGATGTCTCAGACATCAGATCCTTTATGGGATTGGTGGGATACTATAGGAGATTTATAAAAGATTTCTCCAAGATTGGTTGTCCAATCACTACCCTCCAGAAGAAGGGAACCAAATTTCTGTGGACACTGCAATGTGAAGAAAGATTCCAAACCCTAAAACATCTACTAACCCATGCACCTGTGTTGAAAATCACTGACCCAGAAGATGACTTCCTTGTGTGCACAGACGCCTATAAAGAAGGGCTCGGAGGAGTCCTTATGCAGGAAGGAAAAGTGATCTGTTATGAATCCCAAAAATTGAATGAACATGAGGTCAACTATGTGACTCATGATCTAGACCTGGCTGCCATAGTGCATGCCTTAAAAATGTGGAGGCATTACCTCATGGGAAGGAAATTTGTGCTTATGATAGATCACTGTGGATTATGGTATTTGTTTGATCAACCCAAGATCAATGCTAGACAAGCTATATGGATGGCTCTCCTTAGTGAATTTGATTTTGAAATCAAACACATTAAAGGGAAAGAGGATCGGGTGGTCGATGCCCTTAGCAGAAGCATGAAAACAATACACCTGGCAGCGGTGAGTACCTGCGAGACAGACGTCAAGAACAGAGTCAAAAAGGCACAAGAAATAGATCCCTTCATCCGAAATGTGACCCTGTACTACAGCAAGAACCCACTGGAGAAAAATACGAAGGCTGTCAGATGACCGAAGGAGGTATGCTCACTTACAAAGATAGACTGTACATTCCTAATTGTGACGACTTGAAGAGGTTCATCATGGATGAACTACATAAAATACCCTACACCGGTCACCCAGGATACTAGAAAATGATTACTGCCACCCGAAAACAATTTTATTGGCCTAGCTTGAAGGGGGACATAGCCAAATATTTGTCCCAATTCTTAGAATGCCAACAGGTTAAAGCAGAACATTGACACCCAGCAGGACTACTACACACTTTACCCATCCCAGAATGGAAATGGGAAGCCATCTCCATGGATTTTATCACTAGATTGCCAACTTCAACCAAGCAGAATGACGCCATTATGGTAGTGGTGGATAAATTGAGAAAGTCTGCTCATTTCATCCCCGTTAAATTGACCTGCAAGGCGATAGATATCGCCCAGATCTTCATGAAAGCGTCGTTCCGATTGCACGGTATGCCGAAAGAGATAATATCTGACAGAGACACAAAATTTACTTCCAGTTTCTGGAAATCACTGATGATGGGTTTAGAGACCAAATTGTTATTTAGTACCACCTATCACCCTCAAACCGATGGACATACAAAAAGAGTAAATCAAATATTAGAGGATATGTTAAGGATGCATGTAATGCATCAACCTAGGAAATGGGAAGACTACCTGTCATTGGTAGAATTTGCCTACAATAACGGTTATCAAGCATCCTTAAAGATGATTCCCTTCGAGGTCCTCTATGGTAGACAGTGTAATATTCCAGTCAGTTGGAGTAATATTGTAAAAAGGATTTCCTTTGGACCCGATATGCTGAGAGAAATGGAGCAGTAAGTAGTTCAGATAAAACAAAATCTGAAGATCGCCCAGAACCGATAGAAAAGTTATGATGACCAAAAGAGAACTCCAAGAGAGTTCAAAATGGGACACCATGTATATCTCAAAATTAAGCCCAGAAGGAGTTCCCTAAAAATGGGAGCTTGTGCCAAGTTGGCACCTCGGTATTGTGTACCCTTTGAGGTTATAGATAGAGTGGGAGCTGTAGCCTATCGGCTAGCACTTCCTCCCATAGTAAAAGCACATAATGTTTTCCATGTTTTGTTGTTAAAGAAATATGTACATGATGCTAATCATATAATTGACTGGTCTGTGATCCAGGTGGAACCGAAGGGAGAATTTTATACCAGAACCCCAATGCATACTGGACAGAAAGGAAACCTTGCTACGGAACAGAACCATTGCACAGGTCAAGGTGCAGTGGAAATATTTTGGCCCAGATGAGGCTACATGGGAAATGGAAGATGCCATGAAACTGGCATATCCGATTTTGTTTACTTCTGTACATGTAATTCATGTTAGTAGATAATAACATCGAGGACGATGTTCCTTTGAAGGGGGAGGGAATTGTAACACCCTGTTTCACCCAGCTTGTAAATATAACTGGACTAGCCAAGGACTATGGCAAACTCATAAATGTAAATATGTGATGTAAATGGACCTTGAGGAAGAGGTCAATGAATCTGAATGATATTTTGAATTTATTGCAGGACTGCTGAGAAGGGATGTGAAGAAAAAGAGACCAGGATGGCGGTGGAAGGCCCCTGAAAAGGTGGTGTTAACTTCCACTGAGAATTAAATACCGTATTTGGACTCCACTGGCCCGGAGAACCAAAAGCGGCTCGCTGGACCTAAAATTTAATGCCTCGCAGGCTGGTAGGCGGACGACTTGATGAGGGATGGGATGGTGAACCGCCCATCCGTAGAGCCATCAGGCCTAATTGGCACAAGGGTAATCGTGCCACACGCAACCTCGCGAGAGGATAAGGCATATGGAAGAAGCGATTGAAGGGAGGCAGACGCGAGGGGAACTCTGGCATTATGCAGAGTGAGTGATAGTAGAGAGGAAGGATTGCAACCTTAGCTCCTGGTCACTAGCAGACAAAGAGATGTAGTCTCGGAGCATCGTGGTCTCAGCTCGGGGGTGGCTAGTGGTAAATCCGTTGGGAGTCGCTGAGCCTACGGTTGGGTGGAAACGAGCACCCCTCTCAGCAGTTGCCCATTATTCCAGTGTCATTTCTGATAAGTGTTTTATATATATATTGCATCTTGAAATTCATAGACATATATATCTATACATATGCTCATAGAACTGTGAAATTGTGAATGATTTCAGTGTTAGAATGTCTGTGCAATGTTTGATAAGAATGAATACATATATGCTTATAACAGAGGAAACCATGCATGACTTATGCTGATAAATGGATTTGATTATGCATGAGCTGAACCAAGTCAGACTTCCAGTCCATCCTAGGGATTTTGTTCCACTTTTTTTGTTCCCAGGAATGCCCTGGATTGGATCTCTTCACATAGATTCCCTTCTTAGAAAGGTTCACCAAGGACCCCGAAAAAGGACTTGAACGCGCAAGTCTTATTAACTCTGTACGAGGAGGAATGAACCTCTTAAGGTTCTGAGGTAGAAGTGTAGGGATAAGTAACAAATCGATGGACAAGACCCTGTCAAAAGAACCATGGTCATTCACAACCCTCAGATTGGCGGAAGTAGTAGGAGTGTTATAGCCCTTACTCCTTTTCCCTTTATCTTCATGAATAGCGAGGAAATCGGGATCGTAGGTTTCCCCAGGGTCCATGAGAATATTTGGACCTTTGATCCTTCCACATCCACGAAGTAGTGGAGGAATAGACAAGGAGGGACAATCTGAGCCATTGGATCTCATTCAGAAATCTCGTCGGCCGTTGGATTGAGTTAATATACTCGGAGTTTAGTCTCTGGGGTGTGCGCAGGAAGAATGGATTTGGACCATTAGATCTTGGCCCAATTACTCGTCAGTCGTCGGATCGGACTGGAGTTGTCTGAAGGTTACCATCGGAACTGACACAGACAAGTGCTTTTTGGGTTGGCGTTTGGTGAAGTCTGAGGCTCAATCTGGACCGTCCATCTCTTTAGGACGCATGTCGGAGAGGTGGAGCCATCGGGATATCGACACTCGGGAAATCGGGATTCCGGAGTTCGAAAGAACCGGGACATCGAAAGTCTCGAAATCCCAGAGGAATTGAGACCGTCTGTTTGAGGATACACGTGGCAAATATCGGAGCCATCAAGGAAGGCTCGACAAGGAAGCCGTCTATCGGCGTTTGGGTCATCGGGAAATCAGGGATCCTGGTGACAAGAGATTTGTACACTTGGAAATCGTGAAACGCGATACTCCGATCAATGGGGGACAAATGTCAGCCTATTTGGAGAAGTGGGAGCCCCCTTGAGTGGGAGCCAGCTGTCGGCACAACGGATAAGGAGGAGAGCCCATTGTGTGAGGGCCAGCTGTCAGCGTAGCAGAGAGTCGGTATTTGGAGAATCGGGGATTCCATGGTCATGGAAACTTTACATTTAAAATTCACGAACCCCGAAACACTGACGAGAGGTAAGACTGCGGTCATGGGGATAGTGGTCATTTGAGCTAGATGCCTAGCCAAGAGATCTAGCGCATAAAAGGGGCACGTCGGGATTCGAGGAATTGCGAGTCCTGGGGGTGTTTGCGTTTCAACATTGGAAAGTCTGAAACCCCGATGGGGGACAAGGCTACGGTCTTGTGAAATAGAGGTCATGTGGATCGAGAGCTTAGCCTAGAGGGATAGAGGGAATTAGAGGGCATCGAGAGTTTGGAGACCAAACCCAGATGAACAGAAGAGATTTCGTCGGGGAATCTCAGGGTCTATAAGGATCGTTAGATGCGGAAACAAGACGTTAAATTAAGCTAGGACGTGGTTATGCCTTAGGATAAGTAGCGAGTAGATATGGACGGTCAGAATTCACCCACCCAGATCTACGGCTGAGGTTCCATTCCAGAGCCCCTTTGCCATTCTGCCTTTCATGGGGTTGGCGGGGGTCCAGAATTGGACGCGCAACTCTCGAATGATTGAGATTATTTCATCATGATAAACAGTGCTCAAGTGGATTTTGGAACCCCCTTGTCATTCTGCCTTTAAGAGGGGGGGGGGGTCCGGAATAGTGTGGCGTGTGAAGTGGGACCCCTCTCTGTCATGATGACCACCATGTCGCGCTTCCCTCTTTCCACCTATATTACACCTAACGACGCAACGGGGCTTGCTCTCATTGGCGGATCTCTACCCCTGTTGAGGTTTTGTTCCTATTGGCCATTCACTGACCTCATAGGGATTCATTCCCATTGGTCGCTCGCTAGCCTGTCAGGTTTCGGTGGTTGCAGAGTCGAATGTTTGAACATCACTGTAGCACCGAAGCACGAAATACAAATAGGCACTGCGTCTGAATTGAACTGTGATCATGACCCGCTATCACATGAGAATGGAGTAAAAGAGAATGAGAGTCAGTTTACGTTGGGTCTCCATGGTTATTTAGGGGTTCGAGTCTGACAGAGGTCTGAAAAAATTTGATTTAGGTAGTGGGTATGTTACATCATGAATGCCAGAACCCTATAAATCCAAAAACCTAACCCTAGGAGATGAAACACCAAAAGTTATGTTGGCCTGGATGGGTATGTTGGTACCTCAACTTCCCACAGTTGTAATTTTTTCATACGACCTCTTTTTTCGGCACGTGATAGCCTGTTGGAAAGTTATTTTAGATATATACACATTATGCCATCAAAATCTGACTCTATCTATAGTTTGACTATGGAAAGACAAAAAAACATGGTTTAGGGCCCTAAAATGACCCCAAAAGTACATAAAGATGTACTGACATGAAAAATTCCAAAATAAGCCAGTTGGATTAGGTGGGAAGCCACTAATATCCACATGGACATTGTGTAGGGATTCAGATGGCCCCGGAAGTGTAAAAACCACAATTACAAAGAATTACGGAAGAACATGTTGAACTATAAACAGTTAGGAGGAGCCAGTTGGAATAGGTGGGTGGCCACCAATATCCACCTGGATCAATCCTTCCCACTTAGGAAGCAATGGTATCCATTGCATTGAGTTCCCCCATCAGGTGAGGAAATTTATGTTGAATTTGACTTCGGGTGAGCCACTTTCCTTGGTGCAGGATTTGTCATGCCTTGACGACCCAATAAAGTTGGATCCTCTGTTGGCGAGTACACTTGACCTGTGTGTCACTATATGATCAGTGGATGTCTATTCCATGTAGTTAGGGTTGAGGTGTTTTGGTGTCAAATGTTCTGTGATCTCTAAGGTGTTGAATAATTGTGGAAAATATGGCAAGAGGAGGTCCACATTGAACACTGGGTGAAAGCCAAGGAAGGGGGGAGTGTTGAGCTCAAAAGCATTGTCACCCAAAAACTTGGTGATAGTGTAAGGTCCATAGAAAAGTGGATAGATCTTTTGATGGGGCCTTGTAAGGTGTTATTTCTACAAATGTAATGAGACCTTTTCTCCCACTGAAAACTTGTGCAATACTCGGTGTTGATCATGGCGCTGCTTGTACTTATCATTGGATTTCTACAAAATCTCATGGACCTATTGGTGGATGTGTTGAATCCTCTCAATGAATCTGGCGGATTTGTTAGCCTCGAAATGAACATGGGAAGAATTTGTTTGTGTGGTTGCAAGAAGTACTGCAACATCAATGGGACCCAAGGGTTGGAATCCCAACTCCACCTGAAAGGGGATATGGCCGATGGATATATGGAGAGCCTTGTTGTAGCTATGACGAACATATGGAATACTCTCATCCCATGCACATGGATGCTTAGAGTTATACATGTCCAGGATGTGCACAATAATCCGACTGATGACCTCTGTTTGGCCATCGGTTTGAGGGTGGAAGGAACTGTATTTGGTGATCTTGGTTTCCAACAGTGACCAGAGACTCGACCAAAATGTGTTGAGGAACCTAATTTCCTGATCGGATATTATGGCCAATGGTATCCCAAAATGGACCCACACTCATTCGAAGAAGAGCTTGGCAATATTTTTTGTTGTGATGATCTTCTTGTAGGCTATGGGAATGGCCATCTTCAAAAACCGATCAACAACCACAAATATGCAATCATTGCCTTTCTTGGTGGGCGAAAGACCAAACATGTAATCCATCGAGATGGATTCCCAAGGCCTCTTGAGAGTAGGAAGATGGGTGTATAAGAATTTCTTCATGATGGATGGCTTGGAAATGGAACAAGAAGTGCAATATATGATATACTTGTTGACGTCCTATCGAATTTTTAGCCAATAAAGATGTTTATGTAAAACGACCACAGTTTTCTCCACGCCAAAATATCCTACCATCTGACTCTAGTAAGCCTCCCAAATCATCTTTGCACGCCCATTTTCAGGAACATAGATATGGCCCATATGGAATAACATTCCATCAAGAATTTGGAAATCAGTGACATTTGTGCATGTAACCAAGAGCTGATAGGTGGTGGCGAAGTTAGGATCTTGCTAATAAAGTTGGGGCCACTTAGATGCATCATTCCCACATGAATGGAGAATGATGGTTAGTGCAGCCACGAGAGGTCGAATGAGTTAGTTGATGACATGATTTATGCTCCCTGTGTTATAATTGATGTTGAGATGGAACTGTTGTAGGTATGTGGACCACTTTTGATGGCGTCCATTCTGCAACTTCCCTTGTGTCTGTATGAACTGCAAAGGCTTGTGATCAATGTGGATGATTGTCTCCTTTCCCAGAATATAATGCTTCTAATGACGACATGGTGACATAATGGAATACATTTCCTTCTCATAGGTGGGGTATTTTATGATGGTATTTGATAGTGTCTCATTATGGTATGCTACTAGATGATCGTGCTGAGTGAGAACTGCACCTACAACATAGTCAGATGTATCAGTCTCAATATCAATTTTTTGTTGCATATCGGCTAAGGAGAGTACTAGATATGAGCACAAGAGATGATTTAGATCATCAAATTCTCATTGTTGGTCCTTCCCCCATGTGAAATTTTCCCTGCCACCACCCTTGGTCACTTGGACGAGGGCCCATGCAATATGGGAGAATCTCAATATGAACCATCGGTAGAAGTTGGCAAGTCTCAAGAAGCTTTGAAGATCAGTTAGTGTGGTCGGGGCTAGCCAATCATGGATGAATTGGATCTTAGCTGGATCCACATGTACCCCATGCTCATCAACAATGTATCCCAAGTATTGGACCATGTTAATGCCAAAGGATCATTTTTTCAAGTTGACATATAACTTGTGTTGTCACGGAGTGATCAGAACTTGTTGATTATGTTGCATGTGCTCCTCACAATTTCTGTTGAATATGAGGATGGACTCTAGATATACCAGCACAAAAGAGTTGGTGAAGGGTCTCAATACATCATAAATCAACCTCATGAAAGTGGTTGGTCCAGACAACTTTAAAATATGAAGATAGTAGTGTGTGGTGTCATCGGTAGGTCCAGCCGTTTGACAACCTCTGTTGAGGTCAAGCTCTTCTGACTACTACTATCATCAATGAAATGAAGTAGAGCCCCCTTTACCCACATCTATGAGTGAAAGAGGCATTCCCCTTCCTCTCGTTCTTCTGGATCCCTTGGATGGACTTTGGTGGTAGTGACAGTGTAACTGGGTTTGACATCGATAATCCACTTCCATCCTTCTGGATTTGATTCAGATTTAGAATATGCCTATGAATCAGAATCTTTCAACTTGGCCACCAGGAGCGACATTCTTCGATGTTGTGCTAAGGGATTTTATGGTATTCACACCACTTTCCTATGTCCTTCTTCGACTTCTCATTACCCTTCTCGTGTTGCGACTTGGACTGTTTGTACTGAGAGTGACCATATTTGATATGTCCCTTGTTTTGTGGGTTGGGGCCACCTTTTCCTTGCTATAGCTGTGAGGAGTTTGTAGATCCAAAATCTAGCCTCTTCTTCTTAAATTTCTGCTCGATCTTGACAACATATCTATAAGCTGCACCTAATGATGCAATGTCCAGAAACTCCATTTTTTTAATGTATCTATGTAGAAAGCCATGGTATTTGAGCACCAAATATCATTTATAGTCTTTTATACCCAATTTGGTGCACAGGGTATGGAAAATATTGGTGAAATATGGTACTGTCTAATCCCTTTCCTGATGCAGCATGGTCCATCTTGTGTACTAGTCCTCGTAGCTTCTAATAGGGTAGTATTTTTATTTAATGGAATCCTTGAAGGAATCCCATGTGTGAGCGACCAAAAATATTACAGATTCCTTTATGGCCCTTTTCTCAGAGTAGGTATCCCATCGGTCCTTAACATGGGGAATGACCTTGAGGAGTGAAAAAGTAAAATTTTCCCTATCGTAAAAATTGTGGACTGAAAAGTTCCCTCCGAGAAGACTTATCCATTTATCTACATCATCTGCATCTATTAGTTATTCAAATAATGGAATATCAAAATTTACTTTTACCTTGAAGGGGGTTGTTGTTGGCATGTTTTATAGGAAAGCGTGTGCTTGTCATTGATGGCAAGAACAATAGCGAACCAAACCTCAAGAGCGCAGAAGATGAGAAAGCTCATAAGAGATAGTGGTTTCCAGAAGTGCAGAAGAGGTCCAAGAGACGGACTCACAGGAGGAGAAAAGGTCGAGACCCGTGAAAACTTAGAAAACCTTCTAATTCAGAGATATCAAAAGCTCAGGAAGAAGAGCGACAATGGCCATTGGATCGAACACCGTGAAGAATATGGACTGTTAGATCAGAGTCCAGATAGGAGGAACGAGTGCACAAGAGAGGAACATATCCCATATGTTGGATATGAGCGCAAATGACCAACAACCGTTAGATCCAGTGGATTTGCAAGGAGGATAAGCTCAAGAGGAATACCTGACAACCATCGTGCTGAATTAGTGGAAGGACATGATAAGAAAGGGCTGAGATCTGAGATATCAATCATTCGAATACCTGTCTTCTGTCGGATCAAACCCAAATTCCCATCATCCATAGAATCATTCTAAAATTGAAGGATAGGATAAATGGGGCTAAAGGGTTGAGAATTTGATTATCCGAATACCCACTAGCTGTCGGATCAAACCTGAATTCTCGTCATCCATCAAATCATTTTTGAGTGGAAAGATAAGATAAGCGAGGTAAGATCTGAGATCTCATTTATGCAAATTTTCTTCATTCATTTGATCATTATAAGTGGAAGGACAGGATAAGCTAGAAGAGATGCATCGCAGATAGATTGAACTATTGATCTGAGATCTTAATCAAATGAACTACATTCGTTTCAAGTATAAAGATGTGAGGAGTTTAATATTCGTAAAAATCTCACCTCAAGAATTTAAAGTTTGAGATTTGAAATACCTGAAGCCCAAAGATCTAGAGAGTTGAAATACACTCTCAACCGTCGGATCATCCAAAGTGAATTTCAGCCATCATATCATTCTAAAATGGAAGGATAGGGTAAGTTAGGAAAAGGATGCACTAATATTAGCGGTCGAGAATCAGGGACTCATATATATGGTTGATAGGGCATATCATACCCCCATGACCTTTCTGCCTTTAACCATGGGGGGGGGGCAGTCTGAGATGTTGGTATTTTCCATGTGGGACCCTCATATGTGTCACCTTCCTATTAACTTGGACCCCCCTCGCTCATTACCACTTACCACCTAACACCCCCTCTGAGTAAACCACCAAACCACTCATACATACCACCTCCACACTCTGACGTCACACTCCACTATGTGTTACACGTCACACTCCACTACACCGCCTACACGTCTCACCCACGTCAACAGACCACCTCAGTAAGGACACGAGTTGTCTGATATGAAAGATCACTTCGGGTGTATTCTCAACCGTTGATCATAGTACAGTGGAAGGATAGTGTAATTTTGAAAAGTTGAAATCCCAAAGTTTCGAAGGGTGAAGTTTCGATAGTCATCCATATCAATGTTTTATTAAGTCCTAGCCCTTGGATTGAACAATGAAAGGATGAGTGTAAGGATCAAATATAACCATTGATTTGTTTCCATGAAATAAACTGTCCAATCTGATCTGTCCACTCAGGAGCACCATCAATATTGTAAGATCGACGGTCCCGTCGCATTGTAGGGATTGAAGATGCATGAACTTTAAAAATTTGAAGGCAGGCTGCAATCAAAACCATGGTTTTGGAGAAAGGACACATGGAGGCTCAAGATAAATTGTGGGGCGAAAAGCAGTTTGTTCTACACCACCTTTGGATGTGCCCGCAATCGCGTTGTCACATGAGTTCATCTCCTAAGGTCATATTGAGGGAGGAGCTAGCATGTCTCTAAGCTCCACTTTGGAGTTCGGGAGATTGGGAAGCACATTTTGAATAGGCATTTGGTCACTTCCGATGGTCACGTGAAGGAACGGGATTAGAAGCCAAATAAGCCAAAATGACTCTCTGTAATTGATGGAATGGAGTGATTGTATCTGCCAGAGAATTCAAAGAGCTTTATGGTGATCGCCAGAGGAGATGAAGAGTCTCAAGGTAACTTCCAGTGGAATGAAGACTCATCATAGAGACAATTGAAAGATGGAAGAGAGTCAAAGACTGTAACTTCCATAGAAGCTAAAGAATCTCATGATAATGTCCACTGATGAAGAACAGACTCAAAATGATCGCCAGAGAGAACGCAGAGTTAGCTGTATGATCTGACAAAGGACTTGGCATGATAAATATAGCAGAATAGAGAAAAGATGGATTCTTCTGTTGAGACTTATTCATGCAGGTAGAAGCATGTTGTGTACAATAGCTGAAACACACAGAGGAGGCATAATGCATAGAATGGACACAACGCACATAGTATAAAATGTTGAAGAACAAAAAGTGCAAGTGAGGGAGCAGGAGGAAATTCATGCAGGCAGAGGAGAGAAATGTAGCAGAACAATGATGAGACCGGTAATCCATTGATAAACACTGTATCACTATAATAAATTTCAGTAAGTGAATTTTTTATAATCAGGGTGGTAAGGAGGTGCTAGGGAGGACTATTGTCCTCAGAGTTTCAAGTGGGTGCTTGAACATAGGGAGTTGTAGCTTCCATCTGGTTACATCCAAAAAAAGTAGGGTGGTAAGGTGGTGCAAGGGAGAACTATTGTTCTCTGTTATACAAGTTGGTGCCTGTATGACTGGTAGTTGATGCTTCCATCCAGTCGGTGTTGGAACACTCAGGGAGTTGGTGCTTCCTTCTAGTGGGTGCTAGAGAAACCAGAGAGTCGGTGCTCTCAACAAGTTGCATCTTGTAAAATAGAGGTGGTAGCCTCAAAAGGATTTGGAGCTCATAAGAATGATAATGTACAAAAAATAAAGACTACTTATCATATCAAGAAGAAGAGGTTTTCTTCCTTTATGGTTTTCCTCAGGAATATGTGTCTCTGTGTATTTCATGTGTGTGATTGATGTTGAATACTCCATTTCTTACTTCCCTGAATTATTTTGATCATTGTTGAGTGTTTGGTAATGAGTTTAAAATGTGCATAATTGTTTAAGAACAATAACAATTGATTCACCCCCCCCCCCCTCTCAGTTGTTCGACAATTGGTATCATAGCCAGGTTCCTTTTATTTAAAGGTAGATCAGTAATCTTAAACATGACAAGTCATGAAGGAACTTCAACCAATAAGGCCCCCTCTATTCAATGGAACAAACTTTGGCTTCTGGAAAGTTATCATGAGAACCTACATAATGGATTTAGGTGAAGAAGTCTGGGATGTGGTAGAGACTGGTTATGTAAAGTCAGTTGTACTAGATAATAAGGATGACAAGCTCGAATTCAGCTTCAACACTAAGGCTATGAATGTTATTCTGAGTGGGCTTGTAGAAGAATAATTTGTAAAAGTTATGCACCTAGAATCTGCCAAAGCAATGCGGGACAAACTCATTAGCAGTTATGAAGGTAATGAGAAGGTAAAGGATGCCAAGCTTCAAACCTATAGATTACATTTTGAACAACTAAATATGAATGAGGATGAAACAATTAATAAATTTTTCTTAAGAGTTGAGGAGCTTTTGAATGCCATGAAGGGTCTTGGTGAGAAGATTGAAGATGTATTTTTAGTTCAGAAGATTTTAAGATCTCTACCAAATAGATTTTATCCAAAAATGTTTGCAATAGAAGAACTGAATGATCTTAAGACTTTTTCTATTGATGAACTTCTAGGAATTATAATTTCTTATGAAATGAGGATTAGTAAGGATAAACCCACCTCTAGAGAAGAATCATTTAAAGAAGATAAGAATGAATATTATGAGCTTGATGAAATTGAAGAAAAAATTGTGAGAAGACTAAAGAAAGGATCAGGAAAGTACCAAGGCAAGTTTCCTATCAAATGTTTTAATTGTGGAAATATAGATCACTTTGCATCTAAGTGTCCACACAAGAAGAAGGACTAGAACTATGAAGGTGAAGAGAAGTACAAAACCAAGAGATTTGGTAAAAAGAAAAGTTTATGTGTAAACAATGATGACTCTTTAGGAGACATAGATAGTGATTCTTCTTGTGAAGATAAGGTTAATGACTTTATGCTTATGGACAAAGAGTATTATGGTAATAAAATCACAAGAAGTGATTTAAATAATGAATAAGTTGTGGTTGAATTAGAAGGAGAACTGATCAGTTCCCTAGAATAAATTGCTAGACTCAAATTTAAGAAGAAAAAGAAAAAACAATTGCTGATACAGTTCGAGAAAGACAATGAAAAAACCCGATGAAGACTTTTCCCTGCTAAAAGTGGAGTTAGAAGAGGAAAATAAAATAGAGGACATTATGAAACAACAGTTATCAGAGAAGAAGGCGAGATGTGAAGCCTTGGAAGAAGAGGTAGTAAAAACTAGGAAAGAGATGGAGAAGTTTAAAGAATCGTATCTCCAAAATATTCCAAGCATTAAAGCCTCAACAAAACTAAATGACATTTTGAGAAAAAATATATATCCTTTGTTGAAGACTGGTTTAGGCTATGTCAGTGGTTCAAGGAGAAAAGATCCAGTAAACATGATCAAGTTCCAAGTCAGTAGACAATCATACCATGTGAGTACTCCACCACCAAAAACTAATAAAGACAATATGATCCCTGATAAAAAACAAAGATATCAGAAGATGGAGACAAATGCCAAGAATAAGGCCATCCTCCAGGTACAAAAATTTATTCCATGGTTACTATTTTTACTGCTCTAATTTTGGTCATAAGATTGAAAATTGTCAAATTAAGTTTAGAGACATGCAACTGAGGAGATCAAGAAATAAGCAATCTTTGCAACATAAAAATAAACAACCAATGAGTAGACAAAGTTGCACCAATAACTTTGACCTATTGAACAGTGAGATCCAATGCTATAACTTTCATAACTTCGAGCACAAAGATGCAAACTTCCATCCGAATAATTACAAAGCAGATCCAAGGATAAAACCCCTAGCCAGAAATGCCAACACTTGGAAAAAGAAAGATAGTGAAAAATGTGGTCTGGTACTTTCATCTCAAAAAAAAAAAGACCCCTGGTATATAGACAGTGGATGTTCCAAGAACATGACTGGAGACTAGGATAAGTTTCTGTCTATAAGTAAAAGCAAAACAGGAAATGTGACCTTTGGAAATGATGAACTAGGTAAAATCAAGGTTAAAGGGATGGTGAGTTTGAGTAATGGTAAAGGAAAAGCCCAAAATGTTTTGCTTGTAGATGGGCTAAAACATAATTTGCTCAGTGTAAGTCAAATGTGTGACAGAGAATGTGAAGTAGTGTTCACTTCCAAATATTGTAAGATAAATTCTGTAAACTCAGGAAAACTAGTGGCTAAAGGCATAAGGACAGATAATAATGTATATGTGCTGAAAGAAGATAGATAAGAGTGTCATCTAAGAAAACTTGATGAAAGATGGTTATGGCATAGGAGACTTGGACATATAAACTTTGACCACTTAATCAAACTCAAAAATCTTGAGGCAGTAAAAGATCTTCCAAGAATATCAAAGCCACAAGATTCTGTGTGTAAACCCTAGCCAAGTAGGAAAGATAACCAAGACACAATTTAAATCCAAGAGCTCTACTTCAACAGAGAAACCACTCCAATTAGTTCATATGGATTTATGTGGACCATCAAGACAGGAAGGCACATGGAAGAAAAAATACTTCATGATGATCATTGATGATTGCTCCAGAATCACTTGGGTTTCCTTTGTCAAAGAAAAAGATGAAGCATTTGATAAATTTAAAATATTTAAGGCTTTAAATGAGAATCAAACAGGAAACAGATTAAAGGTTGTAAGATCAGACATAGGAGGATAATTTATGTCAAGTGATTTCAAGGAATTCTTTGATAAACATGGGATCAAAAGAGAATACACAATCCTAGGAACTCCACAACAAAATGGAGTAGTTGAGAGGAAAAACAGAACATCTCAGAAAATGGCCAGGTCAATGATGAATGAGAAGAACATTTGTCAAACCTACTAGGTAGAAGTAATACACACAACAATCCATATTCTTAACAAATATCACCTCAGACCACACAGTGACAAGACACCTTATGAACTTTGGTATGGAATACCTGCTTCAATCAAACACTTCAAAGTCTTTGGGAGTAAGTGCTACATAAAGAATAATAATGAAAACCTTGGAAAGTATGATGACAGGGCTAGTGAAGGCATCTTCTTAGGGTATGCTACAAACAAAAAAGGATACAAATTCTATAATAAGAGGCTACATAAATTGGTTGATTATATTGACATATAAGTTGATGAAGGAATCCCAGTAAGAGAGGTGAGCAATATTGAATCAACCACAAAGGATATAGTTGAAGTTGAATATGAACAGTTCCAAGGATCATAAAAAGAAGACTCTGAGTCATATGAAGATACAAACACTCATGCAGACTCAAATAAACAGACATCATCAAATCCTTCCTCCAAAATTACTCAAAAGAATCATCCTGCAAGTCAGATAATTGGTGAGAAAGACAAAGGTGTACAAACCAGGAGAAGGATAATCAAAGACACCAAGAAATCATATATAGCCTTCATATCCATGGTAGAACCCAAGAACTTCAATGAATCCAGTGAAGATGTAAATTGGTTAAAATCAATGAATGAGGAATTGGATCAGATTGAGAAGAACAATACTTGGGTGCTTGTTCCTAGACCGAAAAATAAGAATGTAATTGGCTCCAAATGGGTGTTTAAGAATAAAATGAATGAACAAGGACAAATAGTTAGGAATAAAGCTAGATTGGTCTATAAAGGATATGCTCAAATAGAAGGACTAGATTTTGATGAAACATTTGTGCCCGTAGCAAGATTAGAATCTATTAGAATGTTTCTTGCCTATGCTTGTCATAAGAAGTTTAAAGTCTATCAAATGGATGTCAAGTCAGCTTTTCTAAATGGAGATATAAAAGAATAATTCTATATGGAACAACCATAAGGTTTGCAACTGCTAGATAACCCTGACTTTGTCTGCAAGATGAAGAAATCCTTATATGGGTTGAAACAAGATCCTCATGCCAGGTACTACAGACTGGATAAGTATCCTCAAGACAAAGGGTTCAAGAGAGGAACAATTGACAACAATATATATATCAAAATAGAGGGTAATGATTTGCTCATTGTGTTGGTCTATGTAGATGACATCATCTTTAGAAGTAATAATGCTTCACTGGTAAAATGGTTTGCTTCTGCCATGCAGTCTGAATTTGAAATGTCTATGATAGGGGAACTGCCATTTTTTCTTGGTCTGCAAATTACTCAGAGGTATGGATGAATATTTCTTTCTCAGGAGAAATATCTAAGAGAAATATTGAAAAGGTTTCAAATGGAAGATTATACAGCTATGAGCACACCTATGGTCATTGGATGCAAGCTAAGAAAGGATGATGACTCACATAATGTTGATTAGAGTTCATATAGGTCTATGATATGCAACATGTTGTACATCACAACATCTCGTCCAAACATAATGCATTTTGTTGGAATGGTAGGAAGGTATCAATATGCACCTAAACATAGTCATTTGATAGTCGTCAAAAGAATATTCAAATATTTGAAAGGAACGATGAACTATGGCCTATGGTATCCTAGGAATTAGAATTTTCAATTATCAGTCTATTTAGATGTTGATTGGGCTAACTGCATGTATGAAAGTAAAAACACGAGTGGAGGTGAATTCTTCTTAGGATATTCCCTTGTAGCATGGTTGAGCAAGAAGCATGGTTCCATTTCCTTATCGACTATAGAAGCTGAGTACATTGCAGTTGTTGCTTGCTGTACCCAAGTATTATGGATGATTCTGACACTTGAATACTTGGAGGTAAAATATACTGCACCGATCCCAATTCATTGTGATAATACTAGTGCAATTAGTGTGTCAAAGAATCCTGTATTTCACTCCAAGACCAAGCATATACCCATCAAGTATCACTTCTTGAGGGAACAGGTGACCAACACTGTTGTTTATTTGCATTACATTCCATCCAAAGATCAGATTGATATCTTCACTAAACTGCTTGCAAAATCTTAGTTTGAGTATCTACGCCAGAAGTTGGGCGTGACCCCATTATCAACCTAAGAGAGTCCATCCTGTCAGGGGGAGTATGTGTTGGTTGAATATATGATAGCTCCAAAAAGTACTGCAATAGCTCAGGGGGAGCATGTTTTCTTTGACATCAATGTTAAAGGGGGATAAAAGGAGTGGTTTGGATGCTACAGTTGGAGGTCCAAGCAGAATAGCACAGCCTTTTAGGGTTTCCATCAATGCCAAAGGAAGAGATTGTTGGAAGGTTTTATAGGAAAGTGTGTGATTTTCATTGATGGCAAGAACAACAGTGAACCAAACCTCGAGAGCACAAAAGCTGAGAAATCTTAGAAGATATAGCAGTTTCCATAAGTGAAGACGAGGTCCAAGAGATAGACTCGTAGGAGGAGAAAACTTCGAGACCCGTGAACACTTAGAAAACCTTATAAGTGGGAGAGATCAGAAGCTCAAGAAGAAGAGAGACAATGGTTGTTGGATTGAACACTTGTTGGCAGCCATTTCACATTTTTATATTTTCTTATAAGTTGCCTACACAAGTGTTTTGGAACCCTTGATTCTCATAACAATCTTTTGAATAAAACGACATGATTATTTTGCGCATTTGCACACCTGCCTTTTGTTTTTGTTTTCACGACTGCAAGTGTGAAAACCTTGAGTTCAAAGTCATGTCAATGGAATTAAAATCGTCACTGGATTATTATGAATACTCTTGTTCATGTGGTCATTTCACTTCTAATTCAATAATGGTCACACAGTTGGCAAGACACCAAAACCTTTTCTCACTCTGCATTTTTTGTTAATATAACTTCATTTTATAAGTTTGGGATGCAATGGTATTCTGGTGATTATGATTGAATCCTTGATACAATGGTGGTTTAATGTTATATTGTCTTTGATCGAATTCCTAGGTGCAATGGTTTCATACGAACCATAATTTTTATGGTCAAATCTTTGGTGCTAAATTCGAAATATTGTTTTGTTTTAAATCACGCAAACACTATTGTTTATGCATATTTTTGGGTCGACTTATCATAAGTTTTCAATAGTTGTTTGATTGGCGTTGCTTTTAACACACACCAATAGTGATTTGAATCACCACAGCGCTGTTGATTGTACATTTTGATATGAATGTTTTGCATGGGTTTTTCTTGTTCCACCACCCTCGTACACTTAGGCATTAATGCCTGCCTTGTATCTCAGGTTACCTCTGTTGGTTTTGGGGAAGCCTGTGAGCTTTCGATTCCGTGTATACACTGTCTAACCCCCTGTTCCGTTTACCCTGCTCACCATGTGCTCTCTCCTTTGGCACCTGTAGTGCGCATAGAACCTAATGGCATCTAAACTCTCCTGCTATTTGACAACGCTCATGAAGACCTGAAGAATAGTGGCTGGTTAGTTTTTATCCAAAAATTTGAGGGTTTCAACCTTGCAGTCGCCAAATAGTTTGCCCTCACATTCGATGGATGTAGGGCCAAGGTTGGAGACATCCTGCTTGAACTGGACGAAGAATTCCTCAGTTCAACCACGGGTTTACCAGCTAAAGGGCAGAGGTGGTTTAAGAATTTGAAAGTGGATGAAGTGTCGTGGCTTCTCCTATTCACATCAAGGAAAATTGTCAGTTGTGACAGAGGTATGCCTGTCACTGCCCTTAAGTCCAGGTGGCATGATTCATTAGCCATTGTTAAGCAATTCGTGACCTGCGAAGGATGTTATGGTTTAGTGTTTCTTTACCATCTTCTGTTGCTTATGAATTTCATAGACTTCCCTCTGAATGTGCCTCACTACCTCCTGCACAGTATTTATAAAATGTCTAAACGATTTAAGCGGGAGAAGGCTGATTCTAGCCTCTTCCATCACTGCTTGATCAAAATCGTTATTGTTCATCATTTGAATCTTAGTGGTGACTGTTGGCAAGCCTTCCTATCAAGGAATGGCTTTGCCACTCCCAAATGTGTTCAAGTGGATAAGACTGTGGTCACCAAAACCCTGGTTGGACCTGCCGTGCCACCTCCTACCCTCCTACACATTGTCAAACCCTTGAACTGCCCCAACATTGACCTACCTGATACCATGTCCGACCCGTATTCTAAAGACAACACTAAGAACTTTAAGAGGCCTGTAAGGAAGAAGGGCAAGGTTAATACCGATGCCAATAGTAAGGGAAAGAAGAATGCACGATGGATATCTAGATGTGCTCAGAACAATCCCAAACAAAACATTGACCAGAAGACTATTGTTTTGAGAGAGGATTCAGACTCTAAGATTGAACACTTTTTGGCCGAGGAATACCCATATTCACATGGTCTCTATTATGTGGAACCCTATGACTACATTTCCAACTTACCACAATGCCTCAAGGATGACCCTAACTTCTTGGGAATTAAGCTTGACAGTGCAAGCCCTGGTAACTTAAAAGAACCCTCACCGGTAATGGCTCGACCCGATCAACCACCGTGTACTCAATGAAATTCTTGGATGGAATGATACTACACAGATGTTCCTCTGTTGCAATCTAAAATTAAATCATTGGAGGAACGGGTTACTGTGTTGTCAAAGGAAAATGATAGGTTTCAAGCCAACGATAAGAGACAAAAGACCACAGGTTCTATCATCTTCAGAAATGTTGATACAGCTACTGCCTTTGTTAACTCAAAGTTATATTGACCGAATATTTTTCTTATAGCCCAGGTATGTTATTTCAACATCGATTTTAAAAAGATCTCATTTTGAATTAGCATAAATTATTTTGTTTGCGTTGATTCGTTTGCTAAAATCGAATACAACTATGTTTTGATTGAAACGATTTAAAACAATTTTATTGTTCTTGAATTAGTATAAATGATTGTGTCGACTTTGAGTTAGTTTGATTTAGTTTTGTTTGGTTTGATTCAGAAACGATTCTGTATGTTTGAATTAGCATAGTCGTTTGTGTATGCGTTGGATTAGTATCAAAGATTGGTTTGATAAATAGAATATAACCTGTTGATTCAAAAACAATTTCGTTGATTTTGAATTGTCAAAATGATTCTGTCTGTTTCAAATTAGTAATAAAAAGTTGGTTGACAGATCACATATATCCCTGTTACGATTCGATCAAATCAATACGATTTCGTTTATTTTGAGTTGGCATAAAAGATTTGGTTATTTTTAGTGTGAATGATTGGCTTTGCATTGAATTAGTAATTAAGAGTTGTTTGATTCACCATATACATTTATGTTATCATTTGCATTAATTTAAAATGATTTTGTTTGTAAATATGACCATCTACAGAATCGTGATATTCTGTAGCTAGCCATAAAATTTGGATTTTGTTGATTTTACAATTAAAACATTATCTAAAATTCTCTACTTTTTCCTATCTACAGGTACATACAAATTTCAATGGGAAATTGGACATGCTGTGGCATTTTAGAACATGCTTTTTGTTATATAGTTTTGTGTTAAGTTGTTAGCCTTAGGCAAAAATAGAGATTTGGGAGATTGTTCCCAGATTTTTCTAAACATTTTTTGATAATTCCAATAGGGATGTTTTACCCTATGGCCTTTATATACTCATTACTTTTTGTAAATAAACCATCACTGTTGGGAGAACAAAGACTATGGACTTATGATTATGCAGACTCGAATGGAAGTGGATGCTTTGTAACAACTTTAGCTTTCAATTTATCGTACTTTCGTTCAAGTTTTGTGCATTTTAATCTGTTATCAAATTATTGACTACTTTAGATATCAAGATTTGTTACAGGTTGATGCGTTATGATTTAAATTCTGTCCATATTTGATGTATCTCGGTTTATTCACAACAATTACTCTGTTTCATATTAATGAATAGAAGATTTATCTTCTCAGTTAAATGAATGGTCATGTACAAATCTTCGCATTGGGATTTATCTAATTTGATGATCTGTAAATTGTAAGATTGATGTCGTTTTATGTCTTGTTTGTTCTGTCACTTGTATTCAAAGAGCATTGCTTCTTCCTATTTACAAGAAGCTTATGAAAGAATCTGGTGCAGATTTCTCCCATCAAACAGCTAAATCGAGTGTTGTGAACTGGACAAATAGGAAGCGTTACTTCAGGTCAGTTTGTTATTTGCAATTTATTAGTTAAATAAATTTGAGAATTCTCAGTAGTTTAGATAGATATATATAGTACCGTTTGCTATCTTAATTTTTTATCTTAGTAAGTTTCCATTTCACTTCTTTCACATAAAAGTTATAAAAATAAAAAATATAATAGCTTAGTTGTCATAAGAGAATTTACATATGATTTTTGCAAATTTAGATCAAAATTTGTATCCTGTAAATACTGTACATGTATAATTGAGATTTTAATTCTGTTGATAGCTGAACATTTAAATAAGTAGAATTACTGTTTCATGGTATTAGTTAGTAAACTATATATATAGTTTTCAATTTGTATATAGTTTGTTGTAGTTACTTTTTTCACTTAGATTAGTTTCTTTAGATTAGTTTTTTCTTTCATTTTCCTAGGACTTAGATCGGCCAACGGAGCCTGTAAACCCATTGAGGTGAATCATTCCAAACGGCTTGGGTTAAAAACACAACCCCAGACCAGATTCACTTCTCCAGTTGATGAGCGTGCAATTTCGCCCGTCAACAAATGGCGCTAGAAGGAGGGCCTGAAAATTATTAATGACACGAGGCGGTCGTAAGACTTATCCACCACCCAACTGCTCACCTATAGTGACAAGAAGTCAGTCAAATGACAACGTTATCCCTCAAACAACAACCACATCAAACGACGATCCACAGATCACAGTTGAACTAGCTACTCCAAATCCTACAGGTGGTAACGTACAAGAGATTGTCCGCCAATCTCTCATAAGAACACATAGTGCCCTCGCCTGTTTAAGACAACCAAACCATCCTCTGGACCAACCTTTAGATTTATCTGATATCAGAGAACAACTTGGAGGCATTAACCTCATTGTAAACCCTATAGATCCAATCCTCACTCCTGAAGCAGGAGGATCTGGTATACCACCCTCACCACCTCCATCATCTCCTCCTTATTCTAGAGAAGACTCTTATGATGAAGGAAGTTCCTCTTCCCAGCCTTCGAAACCACCCACACCAATGGCCAACCAGAACAATCCTGCCAGACCTTGGCTCGACCAAGATTTTGTAGCCATACTCGGGCCTCAACATCCCTTACCCAAAAATCCGGAGAAGTGGCTCCCCAAGTTCGACCCTGACTCTAAGCAGATCGCCGAAGATCACATTAAAAAGTTTATGTTAGCCATTAGACTCTGTAACGTCGAGCATGAAGACGTAGTCTGTAGTTTGTTCCCCTATACTTTCGAGGGAAATGCATCTACTTGGTACTTTACCCAACAGGCCCATACCATCGTGTCATGGGAGAAGTTTGAATCCTGCTTTCTTGAGAATTTTGGGGAGAATAAGTCCCCAGAAGTTCTAGTCATGGAGCTTTCTAGTCTAAGAATGAATCCCAAAGAGAAAATCAAAGACTTTAACCAAAGATTCTTAACACTGAAAAACTGAATCCCCACGGATTCGATGCCTGCTGAGAATCTTATCATAGCATATTATACTAAAGCCTTACATCAAAGTATAGCCATTTGGGTAAAGCAATCTAAGAAAGTAACGTTGTTAGAGGCCTTCGAAGAGGCCAGTCATATTGAGAAAGACATCCTTAGTTTAAAAGACACTACTAGCAACGAAACAGAGACTAGTTCATCTTCCACAAAGAAAATCGAAATCATCCCTAGACCCGCTCAAAATAAAACACAACTTGAAAGATCAGATTTAGAAAACTTAACAAAAGTCGTTCAAAAACTGTCAAATCAAGTTATAGATTTGAAAAGATCAGCCGGAGAAGCTTCTTCGAGCAAAGGGCCTTACAAACCCTTGTTCAAGAAGCCTTTTCCCAACAGACCTAATCCAAATATCGAGGGCCTGAATCTAGAAAGCCTACAATTCTCCCTTCAAACAATTCTAGAATCCCAAGACAACTTGATGCCCCCTGAGCCCCCTGAAGAAGTAGTTGAACAAGAGACAGTTGAAGAAGATCAATCTTCTCCAAACATCTTTGGACACTTCTTGGATAGCATTTTTCAAGATAATTTCGAGACGGTACATCCCTACAATACTAGGAGTAAGACAACAAGCAAACCTTCTTCTGAAAACACTACGACTTTGCCCCCAAAACAGTATAAACCAGTTGAGACTAAACAGAGTCATGTAAACCCCAACTTAGATTATGATTTAGTTGAAGATCTAAAAAAGTTAAGGGCTAACATTTCTGTTTATGAATTATTAAAATTTCTGCTTCTGCTACAAAAAATGTTACAGAATATCGCAGAGAATAGCAAAAACGGTAATCCAAGCATTAACATGGTTGTTCAGAATAACCCAAAAGTTCCTCAGAAGGCCTCCACTAAGAGTACTTTTGATCCTCATGAGAAGAAAGACCTTCGTGTAAATAATGTAGATAAATTAGCTTTAGAGGCTGCGAGTAAAAATCCACAAGCCTCCACCATTAGTACGTGCAGAAATATACCTCCATTTTTGTTAACTTTTGAAATCTTTAATAGGAACGTGCACAATTGCATGGTAGATTCAGGAGCGTCTTCCAATGTAATGCCATGGTCTGTGTGTTAGAAGATTAATGCCGAAGTTGAACCATCCACCTTAAAAATCATCCAACTTGATGGAACTAATGTTAAAGTTATAGGTGAATTAAATAATGTGATTATAAGATTATTGTCTAACCCCAAAGTTCATCAAATAATTGATATTGGATATTCCAGAAGTTAATGGTTTTTTTTTAAGCAGAGACTGGTCAGAGAAGCTACACGGCTATTTCGCGACAGACTGGTCTCACTTGTGGCTGCTCGAGAACGGAAAGCCCAATAAAATCAAGGTAAATCATGAATTTTACCTAAATTTCACAGTGACAGATCTAAACGATCCCAATGAACCATTTACACCTTCTGTCGATTCTCCTGAAATACAAGGAATGGATACATTTTTCGGCAATTTCATGGCTGAGACTTCAACTATCACTAACCTAGAACAATAGTCTAAGATTGTGGCATATGTGCAGCCAACATTTTCTACCCAATGGTCCCATACACCCGATAAAAATCAAATATGGTCTCTTTACTTTGACGGGTCAAAGTCCAAGGAAGGAGCTGGTGCTAGTTGCGTTATTATTGATCCGACAGGTAACAAAACTCTCATTGCATGTAGATTAGAGTTTGAATGTATGAAAAACACAACATAATATGATGCCTTATTGCAAGGTCTTAGAAAAGCATTAGATATGAACATTCAAAACTTGACTGTCTTTGGCGATTCAGAAATCGTGGTTAGACAGGTAAGAAATTCTATCCACTGTTTGTCCCCACATCTCAAAAGCTACCAATCTGAGGTATGTAATTTGATGAATAAGTTTTCCTCTTTTAACATAAATTCGATTCCTAGATTGAATAATTCGGAAGCCGATCTATTAGCTAATGTAGCTTCGAAACTCTTTCCTGCAGAAGGCTTGTCCCCGAATGCATTCTCCGTTGAACTGTTGTTCAGGCCATCCGTCCCCGACAACATCACGAATTGGAGGGTCTTCGACGATGACCAACAAATTATTAGTTTCCTGCATATGGAAGAAACCTTCCAAGGTGCAGTGATCGACGAATGCACTCATGACGACAATCTGCACGATTTCACAGTAATACCAGATCCGAGATCTCCTGAATCTTCATCGGACATGGTAAATTCTATTCCTAAATCTCTAGTTAGATTAGAAAAATTTTATGATCTTCAAGACAAATTCAAAAAAATGGTCAACTATAAAACAAATAGTTCCTCTTTAGATTAGAAAAATTTTATGATCTTCAAGACAAATTCAAAAAAACGGTCAACTATAAAACAAATAGTTCCTCTTTATTATATGAAAAAATAAACTTGGGAATAGATGACAATCCACAACGCATTAAATTAGGGGTGGGGTGTTCTGAAAAAGAGAAAGCCGCGTTTATTAAATTATTTAAGGAATTCAAAGATGTTTTTTCATGGACGTATGACGACCTGAAAACCTTTGATCCCAACATCATAAAACACGTCATTCCTATAAAACCCCAAACCTTGTTGTTTCAACAAAAGTTAAGAAAAATGCACCCTAAACTCGAACCAACCGTTAAAAAAGAATTAAATAAACTCCTAAATGCTAAGATTATATTCCATGTTAGGCACACGCAATGGGTCTCCAATCTGGTCTCTGTCCGAAAGAAGAGTGGGGAAATCCGACTATGCATCGATTTCCGGAACCTTAATCGAGCGTCTGATAAAGACAACTACCCTATCCCACCCATGGAACAGATCCTTCAACAGGTATCTGGTTCCGAAAGATTATCCTTATTGGATCATTTTTCAAGGTATAACCAAGTCCTGATGTCTCCCCCAGACCAACTTAAGACTACCTTCCGCACTCTATGGGGAACATACGCTTACAGGAAAATGCCTTTTGGACTCATTAGTGTTGGTGCCACTTTCCAGAGAGTGATGGACATCGCTTTCCAAGGCTTAATCAATCAATTCATCGTAGTTTACCTGGATGACGTTACCGTCTTCTCAAAAAACAAAGCTGATCATTTATCTCATTTGAGATCCATTGTACAGCGATGTCGTAAGTACGACATTTCGTTGAACCCTAAAAAATCCATTTTCGCTGTAGAATAAGGTAAACTCTTAGGATTTATTGTGTCAAGCGAAGGGATGATTATCGACCCTGAAAGGACTCAAGCCATCACAAAACTTCCCCCTCCCTCATCAAAAAAGTCTATGCAGTATTTCTTAGGCCAGGTAAACTTTGTTAGAATATTTGTCCCCAGCTTTTCAGAAATGGTAAGGCCATTGCAAAACCTAATAAAGAAAGATGTACAATACCATTGGGGATCTTTAGAAAGCCAGGCTTTTGATTCGATAAAAAAGGCCATAATCGACGCTCCTTCTCTAATGATCCCTGACTTTTCAAAAGACTTTACCCTCTACACATTTTCTTCTGACCACTCTTGCGCTGCTGTCCTAACTCAAAAGAACACTGAAAACAATGAAGTCCCAATCGCCTTTATGAGCTCAGCTTTCAAAGGTGTAGAACTTAATTACCCAGCGGTAGATCAAGCAAGCCTATGAAGTCCCTTACCCGGCCGTCAGAAATCTGTTGGTGCAGAAAGAACTAGGGGAAAAGAGGGCGAACTGGGTTACTGCCTTACAAGAGTATGACATAGAAATTACCCCAACACATATAGTGAGAGGCCAAGGGATATGCAATTTAGTTTCTAACTCAGCAGCAGGACAATAAGAAGAAAACGATATGTCAAACCCAGGACAACACAATCAAAATTCAATCTGTTGTTCACAAAACTCTGTCAGTCCCTGGTATGACAATATAAAATTCTGTCTTGAACATGGGTCAGCCCCCCGTTACCTGGATCCCACTAAAACAAGAGCGTTAAGATTAAAATCTTCCTCCTTTCATATGATTAATGGTATTCTATTTCGTCAAAATTTTGATGGAGTACTAATGCGTTGTCTTGAGAAAGAGGAAGCAGAAAAGGTCTTACTAGAATTGCATGCAGGAGAAGCTGGTGGGCATTTTGGTGGTGACACCACTGCCCATAAAGTTTTAAGAGTTTTTTATTACTGGCCCACACTTTTTAGATACGCCCATGCCTTTTGTTTCAAGTGTATTATTTGTCAAAAAGCATCCAGGCGGATACAGAAACCAACCTTTCCTTTGCAGCCTGTCTCAGTAGACTTCTCTTTTGAGTAGTGGGGTCTTGATATTATTGGCCCAATCAATCCGCCATCCTCAAAGCAACATAATTTTATCATAACAACCCCATATTACTTCACCAAGTGGTCTGAAGCTGCCACATTAAGAACTGTGAATACCAGTCAGGTAATTTTCTTTTTAAATTCAAATATTATTACTCGTTTTGGTATCCCTGACTATTTAGTATTCGATAACACTTCTTATTTTTCGTCTCTTGAGATGAGCGAATTCGCTCTAGAAAATGGAATTAAATTGAAGTATTCTACCAGCTACTACCCTTAGGGCAATGGATTGGCAGAATCAACAAATAAGAATCTGATTAAAATCATCAAGAGAACGGTATATGAAAATCACAAAAATTGGCATAATGCACTGTTAAACGCAGTCTAGGCTGACAGAGTAACACCAAAAACTGCTGTGGGTAATTCTCCCTTCTTTCTCATCTATGGTAGAGAAGTAATTCTGCCACCACATATTCTTCTTCCCTCACTACAGTTATCACAGAAAATACAAGAAGAATACTGCCCCCCTTTGGAGAACCGAATTAACACTTTAATGAAACTAGAAGAGGTAAGGGCTCAAGCTAAATGTAAGTTAGATCAGCATCAACTAGTGGTCAAAATCTGGTTTGATTCTAACTCTACCTCTAATAGGAACTTCGAAGTAGGTGACCTTGTCTTGAAATGGGACAAACCACATGAGGGAAAGGGAGAGCATACAAAGTTTCATAATTTATGGCTAGGACTATTTCTAATTGCTGAGAAGTTGGGTCCCAGCTCTTTTCAATTACAGAATCTAAAGGGACAGCCAGACACCTATCCGGTGAATGGCCAAGCTATGAAAAGGTATTTCGCTTGATGGAAACCCTGTGTATACTGTGTAAATATTTTTCTTTTGTTTGCTTTTCTTCTGCTGTTTTGGTTTTGATTTTTGTAAATATCAGTTTTTTCTTTTTGGAAATACACATACTTGCATTTAGAACTGTTCAGACAAAGAAAACAGAAAATTCTTTCTCTGAAATGACTGCTGAAATTTTTTCTAAACATCAAATATAATGTATTTATGAAATTTACTGCCATGATTGAGAAAAGACTGTTGTTTGAAAGGGGTTTATTGATTTCAATCTGTAAGTAAATCCTGTCACGATCATCCATTATCTTATTACGTTGTACATGTTCCTTAATGGAATAACTCAAAAGATGTCTCCCTACTTTCGAAGGTTGGTTTCATAAACAAACCATCTCTGAATCTTAATGAAGGACAGTTTTAAAAATTCTTTCAAGGTCTATAAAAAATATGTCAAAAATATCATAATTTTCAGCGTCACCCCGCTCAATTATATATCTTTAAAAACCAAATAAATCATTAAAAGAGCCGTGGGAAGTGCTTGTAAACCCATCGGGATACTGAACAGGTCTACTGGTAGCGGGTAAATGCATGCATGATGCCAAGGCAACTTCGCCGGGGTACTGAACAGGCCTGCTGGCAGCGAAGCAATGTCGGGTATATGAAAATTTATAAGTATGAAGTCTTTTGACCTTAAAATGTCCTTTATTCTGATCTGGAACTTCTTGGTAGGATACGGATGTCAGAGTGGGTTAAATGACAACCCTGTCGAGGCTATGGACGCTTGTTGGAAGCAATGGCTCTGTCAACAATATTGGAGATTTATCTTTAATATCATGACTCGCTTGTCTTAAGACTGTTATCAGTTTTCATTTTTTAAGCACAACTGGAATTTGTTTGATTAATAATGACGTTTAAACGATTTTCTGGTTGTTTTTGAGTTAGAATCATTCTCATTATCCAAATCTAGATTTTTTCTTTTGGCAGAGATAACTGCTTCTACCAGTGTGTCGCCATTGTTGGCATCCATTTCGCATTTTTATCTTTTCTTATAAGCTGCCTACACAAGTGTTTTGGAACCCTTGATTCTCATAACAATATTTTGAATAAAACAACATGATTATTTTGCGCATTTGCACACCTGCATTTTGTTTTTGTTTTCACGACTGCAAGCGTGAAAACCTTGAGTTCGAAGTCATGTCGATGGCATTAAAATCGTCACTGGATTATTATGAATACTCTTGTTCATGTGGTCATTCCACTTCTAATTCAATAATGGTCACACAGTTGGAAAGACACCAAAACCTTTTCTCACTCTGCATTTTTTGTTAATATAACTTCATTTTATAAGTTTGGGATGCAATGGTATTCTGGTGATTGTGATTGAATCCTTGATACAATGGTGGTTTAATGTTATATTGTCTTTGATTGAATTCCTAGGTGCAATGGTTTCATACGACCCATAATTTTTATGGTCAAATATTTGGTGCTAAATTCGAAATATTGCTTTGTTTTAAATCATGAAAACACTATTGTTAATGCAGATTTTCGGGTCGACTTATCATAAATTTTCAATATTTGTTTGATTGGCGTTGCTTTTAACACACACCAATAGTGATTTGAATCACCACAGCGCCGTCGATTGTACATTTCGATATTAATTTTTCGCATGGGTTTGTTTTGTTCCACCAACCTCGCACACTTAGGCATTAATGCCGGCCTTGTATCTCGAGTTACCTCTGTTGGTTTTGGGGAAACCTGTGAGCTTTCAGTTCTGCGTATACCCTGTCTAACCCCCTATTCTGTTTACCCTTCTCACTGTGTGCTCTCTCCTATGGCAGCTATAGTGCGCATAGAACCTAATGACATCCAAACACTCCTGCTATTTGACAATGCTTGTGAAGACCTGAAGAATAGTGGCTAGTTAGTTTTTATCCAAAAATTTGAGGGTTTCAACCTCGCGGTCGCCCAATAGTTTTCCCTCACATTCGATGGATGTAGGGCCAAGGTTGGAGACATCCAGCTTGAAATGGACTAAGAATTCCTCAGTTCAGCCATGGGTTTACCAGCTAAAGGGCAGAGGTGGTTTAAGAATTCGAAAGTGGATGAAGTGTTGTGGCTGCTCCTATTCACATCGAGGAAAATTGTCAGTTCTGATAGAGGTATGCCTGTCACTGCCCTTAAGTCCAGGTGGCATGATTTTTTAGCCATTGTTAAGCAATTCGTGACCTGCGAAGGACGTTATGGTTTAGTGTTTCTTTACCAATTTCGGTTGCTTATGAATTTCATAGACTTCCCTCTGAATGTGCCTCACTACCTCCTGCGCAGTCTTTATAAAATGTCTAAATGATTTAAGCGGGAGAAGGCTGATTCTAGCCTCTTCCATCACTGCTTGATCAAAATCATTATTGTTCATCATTTGAAGCTTAGTGGTGACTGTTGGCAAGCCTTCCTATCAAGGAGTGGCTTTGCCACTCCCGAATGTGTTCAAGTGGACAAGACTGTGGTCATCGAAACCCTAGTTGGGCCTGTCGTGCCACCTCCTACCCTCCTACCCGTTGTCAAACCCTCGAACTGCCCCAACATTGACCTACCTGATACCATGCCCGACCCGTATTCTAAAGATAGCACTAAGACCTTTAAGAGGACTGTAAGGAAGAAGGGAAAGGGTAATACCAATGCCAATAGTAAGGGAAATAAGAATGCACGATGGATATCTAGATGTGCTCGGAACAAGCCCAAACAAAACATTGACCAGAAGCCTATTGTTTTGAGCGAGGATTTGGACTCCGAGATTGAATTCTTTTTGGCCGAGGAATACCCATATTCACACGGTCTCTGTTCTTTGGAACCCTATGACTACATTTCCAACTTACCAGCATGCCTCAAGGATGACCCTAACTTCTTGGGAATTAAGTTTGACAGTGGAACCCCTGGTAACTTAAAAGAACCCTCACTTGTAATGGCTCGGCCTGATCAAACACCATGTACCTAATGAAATTCTTGGTTGGAACGATACTACATGGATGTTCCTCTATTGCAATCTAAAATTAAATCATTGGAGGAACGGGTTACTGTGTTGTCAAAGGAAAATGACAGGTTTCAAACCAACGATAAGAGACAAAATACCACGGGTTCTATCATCTTAATAAATGTTGAGACAGCTACTGCCTTTGTCAACTCAAAGTTATCCTGAACGAATCGTTTTCTTACAGCCCATGTATGTTATTTCAACATCGATTTTCAAAAGATTTCATTTTGAATTAGCATAAATTATTTTGTTTGCATTGATTCGTTTTCTAAAATCGAATACAACTATGTTTTGATTGAACCGATTTAAAACGATTTTATTGTTATTGAATTAGTATAAACGATTGTGTCGACTCTGAGTTAGTTTGATTTAGTTTTGTTTGGTTTGATTCAGAAACAATTATGTATGTTTGAATTAGCATAGTCGTTTGTGTATGCGTTGGATTAGTATCAAAGATTGGTTTCATAAATAGAATATAACCTGTTGATTCAAAAACGATTTCGTTGATTTGAATTGTCAAAATGATTTTGTCTGTTTCAAATTAGTAATAAAAAGTTGGTTGACAGATCACATATATCCCTGTTACCATTCGATTAAATCAATACGATTTCATTTGTTTTGAGTTGGCATAAAAGATTTGGTTATTTTTAGTGTGAATGATTGGCTTTGCGTTGAATTAGTAATTAAGAGTTGTTTGATTCACCATATACATTTCTGTTATCATTTGCATTAATTTAAAATGATTTTGTTTGTAAATATGACCAGCTAAAAAATCGTGAGGTTCTGTAGCTAGTCATAAAATTTGGATTTGTTGATTTTACAATTAAAACATTATCTAAAATTGTCTACTTTTTCCTATCTACAGGTACATACGAATTTCAATGGGAAATTGGACATGCTGTGGCAGTTTAGAACATGCTTTTTGTTATATAGTATTGTGTTAAGTTGTTAGCCTTAGGCAGAAATAGAGATTTGGGAGATTGTTCCCAGATTTTTCCAAACAGTTTTTGATAATTCCCACAGGGATGTTTTACCTTGTGGCCTTTATATACTCATTAATTTTTGTAAAGAAACCATCACTGTTGGGAGAAAAAAGACTATGGACTTATGATTATGCAGACTCGAATGGAAGTGGATGCTTTGTAACAGCTCTAGCTTTCAATTTATCGTACTTTCGTTCAAGTTTTGTGCATTTTAATCTGTTATCAAATTATTGACTACTTTAGATATCAAGATTTGTTACAGGTTGATGTGTTATAATTTAAATTTTGTCCATATTTGATGTATCTCATTTTATTCACTGCAATTAATCTGTTTCATATTAATGAATAGAAGGTTTATCTTCTCACTTAAATGAACGGTCATGTACAAATCTTTGCACTAGGATTTATCTAATCTGATGATCTGTAAATTGTAAGATTGCTGTCATTTTATGTCTTGTTTGTTCTGTCACTTGTATTCAAAGAGAATTGCTGCTTCCTATTTACAAGAAGCTTGTGAAATAATCTGGTGCGGATTTCTCCCATCAAACAACTAAATCGAGTGCTGTGAACAGGACAAATAGGAAGCGTTACTTCACGTCAGTTTGTTATTTGCAATTTATTAGTTAAATAAATTCGAGAATATTCAGTTGTTTAGATAGATATATATAGTACAAGTTGTTATCTTAATTGTTTATCTTAGTTAGTTTTCATTTCACTTATTTCACAGAAAAGTTATAAAAATAAAATATATAATATCTTAGCTGTCATAAGAGAATTTACATATGATTTTTGCAAATTTAGATCAAAATTTGTATCCTGTAAATACTGTACATATATAATTGAGATTTTAATTCTGTTGATAGCTGAACATTTAAATAAGTAGAATTATTGTTTCATGGTATTTGTTGGTAAACTGTATATATAGTTTTCGATTTGTATATAGTTTGCTGTAGTTACTTTTTTCACTTAGATTAGTTTCTTTAGCTTAGTTTTTTCTTTCATTTTTCTTGGAATTAGATCGGCCAACGGAGCCGCTAAACCCATTGAGGTGAATCATTCCAAATGGCTTGGGTTAAAAACACAACCCCAGACCGGATTCACTTCTCCAGTTGACGAGTGTGCAATTTTGCTCGTCAATAACACTGTGAAGAATATGGACCGTTAGATCAGAGTCCAGATAGGAGGAACGAGTACGCAATAGAGGAACAGATCCCATACATTGAATCTGAGTTCAAAGGACCAACAACCGTTAGCTCCAGTGGATTTGCAAGGAGGATAAGCTAAGGAGGAATACCCAACAACTGTCGGATTGAATTAGTGGAAGGAAAGGATAAGAAAGGGTTGATATCTGAGATCTCGATCATCTAAATACCCATCTGTCGTCGGATAAAACCTGAATTCCCGTCAGTAGTAGAATCATTTTAAAATTGAAGGATAGGATAAGAGGGGCTAAAGGGTTGAGAATTTGATTATCCGAATACCCGTCAGCCGTCAGATCAAACCCAAATTCCCATCAACCGTCAGATCATTTTTGAGTGGAAGGATAAGATAAGCGAGGTAAGATCTGAGATCTTATTTATGTGTATTTTCGTCAGTCGTTGGATCATTCTAAGTGGAAGGACATGATAATATAGAAGAGATGAATCACAAACAAATCGAACCATTGGTCTGACATATTGATCAAATGAACAACATTTGTTTCATGTATAAATATGTGAGGAGGTTAAGCTTCGGAAAAATCTCACCTAAATAATTTCAAGTTTTAGATTTGAAATAACCGAAGCCCAAAGAGTAGGAGAGCCGAAATACACTCTCGACCATTAGATCATCCGAAGTGAATTCCATCCATCATATCATTCTAAATTGGAAGGACATGATAAGTTAGGAAAAGGACGCGCTAATCTCAGCGGTCAAGAATCGGGGACTCGGATCTATGGTCAACAGGGAATATCGGACCCCCCGACCTTTCTTCCTTTAACCGTGGGGGGTTCTGAGCTAGTGGTATTTTCCATGTGGGACCCTCATACGTGTCACCTTCCTGTTAACTCGGACCGCCCTCACTCATTACCACTTACCGCCTAACACTCCCTCTGAGTAAACCACCAAACCACTCATACATACCACCTTCACACTCCGATATTGCACTCCACTACCATTCTCTACCTCCACACTCCACTACACTTCCTACACATCTCACCCACGTCAGTAGACCACCTCAACAAGGAAACAAGTCATCTGATATGAAAGATCACTTTGGGTGTATTCTCAACCGTTGATCATAGTACGGTGGAGGGATAGTGTAAGTCAGAAAAGTTGAAATCCTAAAGTTCTGAAGGGCAAAGTTTCGAGAGCCGTCCATCTCAATGTTTGATTAAGTCCTAGCCATTAGATTGAACAATGAAAGGATGAGTGTAAGGATAAAATTTGACCATTGATTTGTTTCCATGAAATAAACCGTCCAATCTGATCCATCCACTCAGGAGCACCATCAATATCGTAAGATCGACGGTCCCATTGCATTTTGGGGATTGAAGATGTGAGAAATTTAAAAATTTGAAGGTAGGTTGCAATCAAAACCATGGTTTTGGAGAAAGGACACGTGGAGGCTCGAGGTAAATTGTAGGCCAAAAAGCAGTTTGTTCTACACCACCTTTGGACGCGCCTGCAATCGTGTGGTCACATGAGTTCATCGCCCAAGGTCATGTCGAGGGAGGAGCTAGCACGTCACTAATCTCCACTTCAGAGTTTGGGAGATAGGGAAGTGCCTTTTGAATAGGCGTCTGGTCAACGTCGATGGTCATGTGAAGGAAGGGGATTAGAAGCCAAAGAAGCCAAAATCACTCTCTGTAACTGATGGAACAAAGTGATTGTATCTACCAAAGAATTCAAAGAACTTTAGGGTGATCGCCAGAGGAGTTGAAGAGTCTTGAGGTAACTGTCAGTTGAATGAAGACTCATCGTAGAGACAATTGACAGATGGAAGAGAGTCGAAGATTGTAATTGCCAGATAAGCAAAAGAATCTCAGGATAACAACCATTGATGAAGAACAGACTTAGCATTATTGCCAGAGAGAATGAAGAGTTAGGTGTATGATATGGCAGAGGACTTGGCATGATAAATATACGCGGAACAAAGAAAATATGGTTTCTTCTGTTGAGAAGTATTCATGTGGGTAGAAGCATGTTGTGTACAGTAGCTGAAACACACAAAAGAGGCATAGAGCATAGAATGGACATGGCGTACAGAGTATAAAATGTTGAAGAACAGAAAATGCAAGTGAGGGAGGAGGAGGAAACTGATGCAGGCAGAGAAGAGTAGTGTAGCAGAACAATGATGAGACTGGTAAGCCAATGATAAACACTGTATCACTGTAATAAATTTCAGTAAGCAAAGTTTTTATAATTAGGGTGGTAGGGAGGTGCTAGGGAGGATATTTTTCCTCAAAGTTTCAAGTGGGTGCTTGAACATAGGGAGTTGTATCTTCCATCTGGTTGCAGCCAGAAAAACCAGGGTGGTAGGGTGGTGCAAGGGAGAAATATTGTTCTCTATTATACAAGTTGGTGCCTATGTGGGTGGAAGTTGATGCTTCCATCTAGTTGGTGTTGGAACACTGAGGGAGTTGGTGCTTCCTTCTAGTGGGTGCTAGAGAAACTAGAGAGTTGGTGCTGTCAGCAAGTTGCAGCTTGTAAAATAGAGGTGGTAGCCTCAAAAGGAGTTGGAGGTCATAACAATGATAATGTATAGAAAAGAAAGACTACTTATCATATCAAGAAGAAGAGTTTTTCTCCCTTTATGGGTTTCCTTAGGAATATCTGTCTCTATGTATTTCATGTGTGTGATTGATGTTGAATACTCCATTGCTTACTTCCCTGAATTATTGTGATCATCGTTGAGTGTTTGGTAATGAGTTTAAAATGAGAATAATTGTTTAAGCACAATAAAAACTGATTCACCTGCCCCTCTCAGTTGTCCAACAGTTGCATGGTCACTTCATGAATATGCGTCTCTTGTGGGTAGTCGCCAAAGGATCTGTGTAAAGTTTTCCATCATTTCATTCCTTTGTTGCGTAAGGGACTCCTAGAGAAAAAAATTAAAAGGATAACCCTCTCCATCATATTTCTTCTCGTCCCCAATGGATTGTTGTCAGGCTCGGTGCAACCAATCTTGCAAATGATCGACTGGTTTGAGTCCCAACTTCTTGTACCTAGATCTTGTTGGGTACATGCACGAAGAAAAATAAATGAAGAGAAGACCCCTATGATACCATTGATCTAGATTTATGAGCGGAACAAAATGAATAACAGACTGAATAAAATAACACAAAGATATGGATAAAAAAAATAGATATCCAATGAACAATATCTTCTATTGAATAAATAGAATAGGTTGAAACTGTCAAACTGTAGAACTGAAAACAACTTGCTCGAATGGTGGTAGCTATCTATGAGAAGAGATCTAGCTACTACATGCATCCGTCTGAGCATAATTATTATAATGAGGTTCCATAGGCATTTTTAACATTACTCATGAATTCCAAAACCCTAGGCATCCAAAAACCTAACCCTAGGAGATGAAACACCAAAAATTATGTGGGCCCCAATGGGTAAGTTGGTACCTCAACTTCCTAGGGTCTTAAATTTTGCATACGACCTATGTTTTAGGTGCATGATAACCCGTTGGAAAGGTATTTTCGATAAATACACATTATGTTGTCAAACTCTGACTCTGTCTATATTTTGACTGTGGAAAGCCAAAAAAAACTGTTTAGGTCTCCAAAATGGCCTTGGAAGTACATATAGATGTACTGACATGAAAAATTCCAAAATAAGCCAGTTGGATTATATGGGTGGCCACCAATATCCACCTAGACGTTGTGTATAGATTTCAGACAACCCCTAAAGTGTGGAACCCACAATTACAAAGAATTACAAAAGAACGTGCTGAACTAAAAACTGTCAAGAGGAGCTAGTTGGAATATGTGGGCTGCCACCAATATCCACTTGGATCAATGTGTGATGGGACTAGTAATAGGGTAAAATATTCGAGCCGGATTCTAAATTTAATTGGTCTCTTACCCAACATGTGGTTAGCGTGAGGGTCTTACCATTTTAACGGTTGAGAATCATGGCAAGCTTATTGACAAGATCTACATGGGCCAACACTTTGAAGACTTGACAAAACAGACTGATATTTTTCGGTAGTTACCCTAAGAGATACAACTAGATATTACATAACTATGACTTAGCCATTAATAAAGTTTGGATTCGATTCGCCCCCAACCAAAAATATTTTCCGATGGGTGTACTTGTATGGATGATTAGATTGAAGATGCATCAGATAATGCATTGTTGCGTGGGCATGTTACAAAAAAAACCTAACAAAAAAAATGAGATGAATATGTTGTGGTGCTCCTAATAACACTCCCACATAATTACATAATTTTTTTTTTAACATTGTTACAAAACTCAACAGAAATTAAAATTATACCTATTGTACACAGTCCCTTGGATTGGAGAAACCATGTTTCTTGTTAAGTGTGGGTAATGTAGGGTTTTAGGCATGCTCCATTCACCCACATTGGTGAAAGGACACCATCCAATTGCACTATCTTGACCGCACCAGACTGTCTGATCTCAACCACTAGGAATGGCCCTAACCAATGCATGCACAAATTTCCTAGATGTTTATGATAACAAATTTCATAGAGAAGTATCTTATCACCTTGCAAAAACCTCTTAGTCTTAATTTGTTGATCATGCCAATATTTATGCCTAGATTTTTTCAATGACTGATGAAAATCGGCTAGGAACCTTGCTTGTTCAAGTTCCTGCAGGTCTGTAAAACTTTGCAGAAACAATCTGTCATTTGTCATGTGTGTATCCTGAGCTATATAGAGAATAGAGGTAATAAACTCTACAGGTACCACAATTTCCTTCCCGTAAACCAACTGAAATGAGGTTTACTTGTGCAACCTCTTTTTGGTAGTCTTGTAAGCCCATTAAACTATTGCAACTCTGTCATCCTAGTCCTCCCTATTTGCGCAACACACATTTGTAATTTCCCTCTCTAAAATCTTGTTGAATGCCTCTACTATTCCATCAGCTTGTGGATGATAAGGACTACTCTTATGGTTTTGAATAAGAAATTGTGTCATCAATGTTGTGATTGTGATGATAATGAAGTGGCTCCCTTGATCACTAGTCAGGCTCCTAAAACATCCAAATTGAGAAATAATGTTTTCAAATATAAATCTAGCACCTGTATCTATTGAACAATAATGGACTTCTTCTGCTTCATCCCATCGTGTAATATAGTCTATTACAGTAATGATATATATGGACTTTGAATGTCTTGCAAGCGGGTTAATTGGTCCAATAATGTCAACAACCCATTTCTCAAAGGCTTGCAGTTCCATGACCGAATGAAGAGGTAATTGGTCTCTGCATGATGATTTCCCTACTCAATGAAAAACATCGCAAGACCTAGCATATACTTTAGCATATTTTAATAACATTGACCACCATAATCTAGCTGGGAGAACCTTCTGTGTTGTAGCTTTCCCTCCAACCTGCCCTCCCACAAATCCACTGTCATATTACCGTAATATATATTTCCTTTCATGGTTTAGGACATACCTTTTGAGAATTCTATTGAGTCCCATCTTATAAATTTGACCTGGAATCAGTTGGTAATATTCTACACAGACCACTAGGTGCCTCTTCTGGGTTGCAAAATAATTCTGTAGGCAATTCCCTGTACTAAGGAAAGGATCAATCTCTTTGAGATATTCTAGAATGGCTTCAATCTAGAATAGGTTTGCATCAGGGAGTTGGTCATCCAATGATCCTACACTTTCCCCTGATTCCAGTTCTGAGAGGTGATCTGGTCCTATGTTACATCTTCCAAGTTTGACAATTACCTTGAAGAAGAACTCCTGAAAGAGTAAGAGACACCTGCAAATCCTTCGTTCAATAACATTCTTATTTACAAGGTATTTCAGCGTAAAATGGTCTGTGAAAATCTTAAAATGATAACTTAGTAAATAATGTCGAAATTTTTGCAATGCATAAATCATAGCCAAACCTTCCCTTTCGATTGTTGTGTAGTTGCATTCAGCTTGAGACAGTTTTCTATTAGAAAAGTATATAGGGTGATCGATATTCCCTTCCCTTGGTTGTGCTAATATGGCTCGTAATGCAACACCCGATGCATCCACATGTACATGGAATTCAATTTCCCAGTTGGGGTATATAAGAATTGGTGTAGTACTAAGATTTTACTTGAGTGTATCAAACTCCTTGTCACACTCAGTTGTCAACCGAAATGTTTCAGACTTATTTAGTAATTTCTCCAATGGTGTTGTAATACTGGAATATCTTTTGATGAACCTATGGTAGTATATTGTATTCCCAAGTGTCTTGCACAACTGTTTATCACTTGTAGGTGGTGACATGTTAAGGATAACCACAACTTTAGTTCGGTCTACCAGGACTCCTTCCTGACAAAAAATGTGACCTAGCAAGTTGCCTTGTGGTATGTATAAAATACACTTCCTCGGGTTTATATCTATCTGTAACTACCGACATATATAAAACATCAACCAAAGTAGCCCGATGTGCTCCTTCAACAAACTATATACCATCTAGTCATCCATGTAGACTTGTAGGAACCTGTGTATGAAATTGCAAAATGTTGCAATATCAATCTTGGAGAATACCACATGGGAATTCTTTAGTCCAAATGGCATTACATTATATGTGAAGGAACCCCACTCAGTTATAAAAGTGTTCTTGTTCTTGTCATTCTATGAAATTATGACCTGGTGATACCCCAAGAATCCATCTGTAAATGAATATGCTTCTTTCCCCGCAACTTGATCTAATAACTCATCATTGAAGGGTGTTGGGAGTGGATCCTGTACACATGAAACATTCAAAATCCTATAGTCAACATAGACCTGAATGTCCTCAATGCACTTTTTTCTCTGTATTACTATGGGGATAACCCATTCGGCTTCTTCGATCAGAATATTAGTCTTGTTGTAAACATTTTGTCTATTTCTCTTTTGACATTTTCCTTTACCTTGAGATTGAGACGATATGGTATGTTCTTCATAGGTTTCGATTCAGGTTTTAGCTCGATCTTCATCTCTCCCATGGTTCATTTTATTCCTTTCATTTCTCAAAAGGTTTTTGGGAATAGGTCTTTGTATTCCTGCAATAGAATATGGATTTCATTCATGGTTTTCTCATCCCAATAATCCCCTATAGAATCTATCTTAGGATTCTCTTTTCTCCCTATTTTTACTTTCCACAACTTCATAGGATGGGTATAGATGTTACTAGTATGACTAGGTGTAGTATCTTAGAGTTCCCTAGTTCCTACATTTTCTCTGATATTGAGGTTCCTAAGTTCTTATACTTCATTAGGTTCTTCCATGTCTTTATCAACTTTGCAGTAGGCTATCGATATTCTTACAGGGTTGTGGTCTCTGTTGGACTGAAGCAAATGGGAATGATCAGAACATACTACTGGGTTTGATCTAGATTTACAAACATCTGTAAATAGTATCTCCTGAATTATTTGAAGGACTAAGTGAAGCTCAATATTCCTATCCGTAAAAGAAAAGTCTCTGCAAAATTGGTCTTCTAATGTTTTCCACTGGGTTGTTTGTCTTCTGGTCTCTTCATGGATGTACCAGGTTTTTGGAATCTCACCTAATGAATGGAAAAATAATTGAACCCATAACTAAGATGGTAATTGTGCAACTTCCCATTGCTTAATGCACTGCTCAACATGCATTCTGGGGTCAAAATTCCCATCGAAAAATTGTTCTTCGTTAAAATCTATGTTAATCTCTGCTGTCACTTGATCGCTTCTAAGAAATTTGTATCGAATAACTCTCTTTGTGTCCTCCCAATATATAAGTGAAGCTCTGTGAGTGGCCCACCACCAAGTTGGGGTATCCTTCAAAGCTATGTCCAGAACCAATATAATTTTCTCCGGTGCAAATTTTCCACCTATATCAATGAGAAATATATTCAAATTTGAAGTACCATCGTATGTTGGGTGATCCCTCATCTTGGTCCCAATCTATCTTGTTTCCCTGATAGTTTCGAAACATCTTGAAAATATTTTGTATGAACCCTGCTTCCAACTATCAAAATCTAGTTCTGAGTCCTCCTCAGTTGACTGTATACTCCTCTAACATACATATCCATCTGTATTGGGGCTGATGTATTCTGGATTCATCCCTTCTACTACTATGTATAACTGGTCGAGAACTTCTAATTCCATGTCATTATCCACTGGTTGAATATATCTAGGTCCCATGTATGGATCTAAGGGATGGATTAATTTTACTCCATCTACTTCAAACATCACAGTGTCCCTCTTTAATTCAATGACAACATAATTTTCATAAGCCAAATCAATTCCTAATAAGGTATTGTAGGGTTCTTCATCTCCCATTATTTCAATCACTTCAAAATCAACAATCATTTTAACTCTTGCAACATCTACTTCCACATATTCCAGCCTTCCCACTAGAAAAATACAATATTTATTTTCCATTCTTAGTTGGACGGGGGAATAAACTAATTGAAGTCTCCCGAGAACCTCCCAAGTCTTTTTGGGTAAGACGTTGACATCTGATCCCAAGTCTAGCATGACATATTTAATTTCAAAGTTGTCTAACTGGGCTTCCAACCTAAATTCATTTCCCATTCTCACCTTCCTTATTTGTACTATCTGTTTGTTCTTGTTAGGGAGGTTAGTGGTTCTATTGGTATTTGTGGTTCCCTCGTTTCCCAAGACTAAGTACAGGGTGCTCCACAACTTCTCATAAATTGTAGAAATTTCAATACAAATTAAGTATTTCCTGCGATTCTCCCGATCTAACAATTATACACCACTGTTAAATACATAATCACTTATACTATTATTCTTGTGGAAAATTAAACCACGATCACAACCACAATCACAAAGTGAAATATCAAGAACACATAACACATAAGTTTTTCCGGGAAAGCGTAAAGCTAAAAACCCCACTATCATATATTATGTATATCATGAATCATGAAACAATCTCATACAAAACTCTAATCCAAGAATCTGAGTACAATACAATCATCTCACACTATCATACACAAATCAACAAATACATGTGCCAATTCCTGTGTTCAGACAACTTGCCTCCTCTGCACAAATCCTTGCAATTAGAATTCTCACAACTGAATTACAATTGCCTAGTTTGCACATGCTCATAAGCATATCCACTGCATGTGTGATCAAATCACAACTGATAGCCAAACTATCCCTTTCACCTGTTATCTAAACTGGGTCTCCACTGGATCTGACATGCATGTAGTTAACCATGGTGAATCGTCAGTTGCATGTGAGTTCACTGATTTACTGAACTCTCACTAGTGCAAGTTTAGTTACAACTAGTACAACAGATCTTAACTCACTTAACTACACTTATAATTCTATTACAAATCCAACTCACTTAGTTATGAATGAAATAATAGATTAATATTTATTGTCTAATTTATTTAAGGGAAAAGTAAATTAGACACATGTTTCTTGTTGACTTTTCAACATAAATTTGGTCATCTCCCAGGATCTCAGAGAATAATCGAAACCAGAGGTTGATTATATTTTGAGACTGCTCATGTGGTATTATAAAGTTTATAGGGCTTTGGGGTGTAGGAGGTAAGGCAGGAGCTTGAGCATTATTGATCCAGGTGGATATTGGTGGACACCCACCTATTCCAACTTGCTCCTCTTGCTAGTTTTTAGTTCATCACGTTCTTCTTTACTTCTTTGTAATTTTGGGTTCTACATTTATAGGGTTGTTTGAATACATACACATCTTGCAGGTGGATACTATTGGTGGCCCACTAAATCTAACTAGATTATTTTGGAATTTTTCATGTCATCACATCTTTCTGTACTTCCACGGCTGTTTTGGGGCCCTAAACAATGTTTTTTTGGCATTCCACAGTCAAACTGTAGATGAAGTCAAAGTTTGATGGCATAATGTGTATTTATCGAAAACACCTTTCCAATGAGCTACCACGCGCCTAAAATAGATATCATATGCAAAAGTTATGACCCCGGGAAGTTAATGTACTAGCTTACCCAAACGGGGCCCACATGACTTTTGGCGTTTCATCTCCTAGGGTTAGGTTTTTGGATGTATAGGGTTTTGGCATTCATTTTTATCATAAAAGGCCTTTAGAGCCTCATTATAATAATCTTCTTATGGATGAGCATATATGTCACATATCTTCTCAGATATAAATATGCCACCATTCTAGCGAGTCTTACACTCTGTATTTTTACAGTCTCTTTACAATTCTTTCATTAATAGAAATAAAGAATTGTTGTATTTCTCTATTTCTGAAAATTTCCATGAGTGTTTCATTGTAATATCTCTTCTTTCATTTCATTCTGAAATAAATCTGGATCAGTTATTGAGTTGAAGGGTGACTTTAGGAGGGTTTTCTCTTATTTCTAAGGAATATTCTCCTTTAAATATTTCTACTACATATTTGAAAAATAGTTTTTGTTTCAAAGGATCATACCTGCCATCCTTGGGGGATTATTTCTAGATCTTGGGTTGATTGTCTACATTTGCCCCATTTTTTTCTCTTCTGCAAGTTATGATTTTGAACTCTATGTAACCTCTCTTCAACTTCTCCCCTGAGTTTCAAGCCTATGAAGATAGATGCTCTTTGATGAGCCCAATCCTCCCACTTTGCGATCAGATATGGGCATTCTTCAGTTGCGTGGGCATTAGTTATGCATTGTGAACACCATGTCCATCTCAGATGAGTACATTCTCTGGCCACATGTCCTTTTTCTTCACAATTGTAACATTGACCTGGTTCTCATCCTCCATTCCTCCCTCCTCTAAATCCACCTACACCACCACTTCCCCGACCTCTTCCAAACCCTTGGTATGTTTCATTTATCCTTAATGTAGTTTGGTCCAATATATCCGCAAGTGCATCTAATGCCCTACATTATTTTGTAGCATGCATCGTGAACCCACATAATTCATAATGTATTGTATTAGGCATAGGTGAGTACTTCTACAGGATGGGACAGTGTCTTGGTGCGCGCCCCTGAGCCCAACATATTTTATAGTATTCGATTGTGTGAGTGGATTGGGTACCTGGGAAACATTGTATTGAACCCATGCATGAAATGGAAGAGTTTTCAATGCATGCGTAAATCATCCCATTGGTCCTGTAGGGGGGTGTCCCATTCCTCTTATCCGCAAACACTCAGTTTCCAAGTACCCCTCTATGTAGCATCTTGTACACCAAAATTGAGGTCATGCTAGCTTGAGTAGAGATAATTCCTATATATTTTCCACGAGTGTAGATATATGTCCTTGGAGATTCGACATGTGTGAATCTACAGGAGGTCTGGTAATCCTCAGGCTCTTTGGGTATACCTCCATGGCTTCAATCTTCATTGATTGTTCCAAAGCCTCTGCTAGTGTATCTATTCTATGTTGCTTCAAGGGGATTTCTGTTAAGGGTAGCAACCCTTGGATGTACCATTCCATTTGATGGTCTTCATGAATTGGGTATGCGAATCTCCAAATAACATCCTTTAAATTTTGACTGTATTCCCATGCAAACTCCCCCTCTCTCTGTTGAATCTCGTGCAACTCAGAGAGAGATTGATGTTCAGACTGAGCTAGCTTGAATTCAACAATGAATTTTTGATGCACTTGGTCAAGGGTAAATGACTGTACTTTCACCCCAGGATCAATATCCTTCATGTACCATTTGAGGGAATGAACCCTCAAGGTAGTATGGAATTCTACTAACTTGTTCTCATCCAAGGTCCCTATGGACCTCTAGATGGCCTCACATAGAAACCAATGTTGTTCTATGTCCTCATTCCCTTTACCCTAGAATTTTGGGTATCAGGCGATCGATCCTCCTACGTTTCCAACCATTTTCAGTGTTCTTGTTCCTATCAAAATAAATCCTAATGGCCCTAGTTGCGATCTACCAAGAGACCCTACTGTCCTCCCACTTTTTACAGTTGTGGGTCTTGTTGATCTAACTAAATTTGAAAAAATAGAATTTGCATGAGTATGAGGTACTGAGTGTTACTAAAATACTCCCCTGTGGACAGGTGAACTTTCCCTTGGAGAACAAACCCCTCTTCCAAGACAAAAAACTACCTTTGGACACTACCATTCCTATAGATTCATTTTATCCATCAAAAAAGAGAGAAGGAGGGAAAGTATGATGTACCTCACTTTCGACATTTGTCCAAGATTCTCCAGTTTGTGAGTTCTGAACAATACCTGCAATGGACAACAAGAAACAAGTGACTATCTCCTACTCTAATATATTAGACAAAATCAATCGATCTATGAATATTAAGACAAGAATAGTAAAGTACATGTAAACACATACTAGAAGAAAATAGGCCAAGTATATTAATGAGAACTTCAATAGGAGACTTACAATCTTTAGATGATGTTGCATCAACCTCTCCAAGTCCTCCTCGTCCAACCCTTGCTTGAAATATCCACAAGCAAAATAACAATGCTTTGCTAATTTTTCCTCGTTCACCATCATAATTCCTCCATTTATAGGCTTTGACAGGCTCAGCCACCTTGGGTATATTTTGAATTAGTTGACGATATGGATCTAATGGTTGTGATATCTCCCTTAGATGCATCCTAGGGGTTATATTCGAGCCAAACCAACTCGATCCATCCATAACTGTCTTTACAAGAAAATGGGATTTCTTCCAATATTTTCTCAACCAATTCAGTGCTCCCTTAGAATTGGAAATAAAGTGCTACAACACTCCTTATGAGATAGAAAAAGAGTGCTAGTGCTCCTTGTATATGAGCAAGGGAGCACCGATCTTCCCAAAATTTTCTAAGATGAGTAATTCTCATAGAAAAACATTTGTTTTGACTGTCAAATGATAGGGCTTCTTATTCTAACATGTTTTAGGGGTTGTATCAAGTGTTTTCATGGTATCGTTTACGATGTGACACTTACAAAACATGTGCAAAAAGTGTGACACTTATGAAACTTATGACAATGAGAATGTGATATTATCGAAGTGAGGAATTTTGATGTGTAATAGATTCCCCCCCAAAGTGTGAAGTCATAAGATGAAATATGATGGCCAAAAAATGTTGTATATTCTTCGAAGAAAGGGTATGGAGTCGAGGAACCTGGTAGAAGCTATAGAAAACCATAAAACAATGTAAATATGTGTTCCATTCCCAAGGCAGGAATACCTATGCTCGGACTATAAGTGACTCAAAGTATGGCCGCCAATAAATACACTACGGATCCATGATGATATTGACTAAGGGTATGGCCACCAAAGATACAATGTGGATCCATACCTCTATGAAATGAACTGATTGTAGCCACGCAAAATATATAGTGGAGCGACTAGATGATAAAACATAGCCACAGACCAATACAATGTGTATCTATGTGACAACATATATATTAGCATGCTCAAATGACTTCCTTGGTAACCTAGACAGAGAAGATAAAAGAGTGGATCCTCAACCTAGGGTCTTCGTCCCAATCCCGATGTAGTAGGAAGCTTACCCATGTGAATAGATGTTTTGATGTCAAACATGGTAGAAACCACGTGATTACCGGTCACTGAGGTATACTTTTAACAAGTGCAATATAAATCACCAATGATGTCTATGATTTTCAATGTACTTTTAAAGTGCAGTCCATCGAATGTGAAAAATGCATTGAATTTGAACATTCATGGAATCGGTCAGTCATGGGTCATTGATGAATACCCACTGCCGAATGTGAGGAGTCCTTCCATTGAGGCATGCAAGTTCCAATGTACTAATGTGTTCCTAAATCTATTTCACGGATAATTTTTTGAGGGCAACAGGAAAAGACTCATCGAAGGAGGGAATTTATATATCCCCCTGTTAGCGTCGGAAGTCACTCCTAGATTGCTTGCATAAGAAGACCCCGACACCCATCAGTTTTATGTCACGATAGTTTTTAATGGATGATTATATGGATAGAGACTCGGGGAGATATCACTCTAACTCAGGGACTAGGTCTGGTATGTAAGTAACAAGGGAGGTCTCGACCTAACTTCAGCCAGGGGGTTGATTAAAAGATGAACAGGCGGAAGACTTAGTAAGGAGGGTGAACAAACTGCTTTGGGAAATAGTCTTTCAACAGCATGTAAAAGAAAGACTCTGAATACAAGATCTGCTTGGTTCAGGGTCTCAAGAAACTGAAAGGGGACTTGACTGGATCCTCCAATTTCAAGTCACTCAGCGCTGGGAAAATCACAAGAACCAATTAGAGACAGTGCAACTATTACAGTGATCCATTACAACATCGTCCTATAATAGTTACAGCTCGACTAGATCCTCCAATTCCGAGTTTCTCTAACACAGTGTAAACAAAGGCATGAAAGAAACTGGCATTCATAAGGCAAGAAGTCTCAAAAGTCCATACATAATCAGATTAACAGTGCTTTGTTAAAACTTTACAACTGGGATCTCTGCTCAACCATCGATCCCTACCGAAAATGGCGAAAACGCCTACAAATACTCAAAAACAACAACAACAAAAAAATCGAGACGTTGCATTAAAACCTTCGCATCTGCATGGCTTCTGACAATTTGCAGCTGCAGTCTCCGGATGATTGTGCAACTTATGGAAGATGCAATCGAACTCCTGACAGTTCCGTAGGCAAATCGACGTGCCTTTAATTCATCGTCGGACTTTGCCATTATGGTGGAGGCGATGTCAAACCACCACCAACTACCTCAATAACTACTTCATGGGGATTGAGGACCATCCGGCCAACCTGGCACCTTTGGGACGTGGAAGACTCCTCGCGCTGCCACCTGGAATAATCGAACAGCTTTGATGAATATGTGTGGAGGCCAGCGCGAAAGGTGGGGCATATAATGGGAGTGGTGGTGCCACAACTACGAGGGTGAGACGCGAAGTATTGAGGATTGAGAGCGGTGACAAGGGAAGACACACGGCAGAAGGCAATAGGTAGAGGGAGCAAAAGATTAAATATAATGGGCTTGTTATTAATGGGAGGCTGACGTGGAATGGAACGGGTCACATGGCAGATGGTGAGTGGAAGATTAGATGGGGGAAGGGACCACATGGACCGGGAATGGGGAGTTGGATAGGCGTCGGAGGATGTGGGAAGGCTAAAGGGAGCAAGCCTCATCGCACGGCCAGGAGGAAAATAGATGGCAAGGGAGAGGATGGTATGAAAGATGACATGGCAGAAAGGGGGGCCCTCGTTGGTGAAGAACAGAGCAGCTGAGAAGGATGGGGGCGTCTGAGCACCATTGATCCAGGTGTGTTGATCTCGACCATCGGGAAGATGCATGCCTGATTCCAGACCCCCCCCCTCTTCTTAAAGGTAGAAAGGGGGGGAGGGTCCGGAATCACCTCGAGCACCGTTGATCCAGGCACATTGATCTCGACCGTCGAAGAGGTGCGCCCTCGATTCCGAACCCCCCCCCTTCGCTTAAAGGTAGAAGGGTTGGGGGGGGGGTCCGGAATTCAATGTGCACCGCTGATCCGGGCGCTCAAATCCCTGCTGTCTAGATTTGAACTTCATTTAACACAGACGCATTTGCGCCCCAACTTAGGACAAGTGGGTTTTTAACCCATTTCTTCACATTTTACCCCCCGTACTAGAAATGTCACTAACATTAGGCTCCATGGGGGAGAGAGTCGTCCCTGTGATGCTCTAAGAACACCTTTTGCAGATTCAGTGCCTTGCTACTGGGCTATGGAGTCTTTTATTAAGCTGGAAATAAAACAAAAGTAATATTTACAAAAACAAAAGAGCCGAGTGTCGCTCACAAAAAACATTTTTTCAAGAAATGCCCATTTACTGGGCCATTAAAAACTTCTTTGCCTTCCATATCCTGCAACCTGTAAGTGTTGTTTGAAAATACTTCTATGATCCTGAAAGGCCCAAACCAGAGGGCATCAAACTTACTGTGCTTGCCCTTTTCTTGCCTGTGTGCATCCCATTTGAGCACTAGATCACCCTGCTCGAATTGCTTCTTTCTGATCTTCCTGTCAAAATCCTGCTTGATCTTCTGCTGATGATTGTTGGCCCTGTTCATGACCTGTTCCCTGATCTACTGTATTTTCACCGTCTGGTGAATCCTTCTGACCATATGGTCAAGCTCTCCTTCAATGTCCTAGAGGAACTTCGCCACAGATAAAGTGAGCTGAGTGGGGAAAATAGCCTCTGTTCCATAAACAAGTTGAAAGGGTGATATGCCCAGGGACTTCTTTGTTGTGACTCGATTAGCCCATAATGCAAATTTAAGCTTTGAATCCCAGGCCCTTTTGTTGTCTTCCAGTAATTTCTTAATAAGCCTGATCAATCTTTTATTAGAAGACTCTGCCAGTCCATTTCCTTGAGGATAATAGGGAGTAGAGTGAATCAGTGAAATCTCAAACTGTTCACAGAACTTGACCAGAGGCTCAGACCTGAAAGGGGTGGCGTTGTCAGTGACAATTTTGTTAGGACAACCAAATATGGCTATGATATATTCCAGGAAGATGATAATTACTTTGTGAGAAGTGCTCCTGGTGGGGACAACTTCTATCCATTTGGTGAAATAGTCTGTAGCAGTCAGGATCCATCTATGCTGGCCACTTGAGGGAGGATGCATTTCTCCAATGAAGTCCAATCTCCACTACTGAAAGGGTGCTGAAACTACTACAGGCTTTAATGGCAGAGACTTGAGATGCTTCTTTCCTGAGAACTTCTGGCATTTGATGCAAGCTCTGATCTCTCTGCAGACATCAGGGAATAAAGTGGGCCAGTAATACCCAGCTCGAAGTATCTTATAGGCTGTGGTCTTCCAAAAATGATGACCCCCACAAAGGCCATTGTGGAAGTCAAATGTAACCTGATGGTCTTCTTATGGGTCAAGGCACCTTAAAAATACCCCTAAAGGGTCCTTCTAGTACAAGGTTCGGTTAATGAGGCAATATCTGACCGCCTTGAGCATTAGAGCTCTCACCTTGCTCTTCTCCATTCCATCAGGAGGCCTCAATTCTTGCAGAAAATACAAGATATCCTTGTACCAGGGGCATGCTGTTAGTGATAGGGCACCCTGAGAGTTCTTGTCGGATGACTCAGCTTGCTCATTAATGAAGTTAATCCCCAAGGCTTTGCAATTGGATTCAGCCAGCAACTTGGCCAAACCTTGCCCCTTTATCAATTTGGTGGGCTTGATTACCGGATCAAACTCTAGGATCTTGGTGATCCATTTACCTCTCCTCCCATCTATGTCTGGATGTATAAGAATGTCCTTCACAGAGGCTGAAGGAACGTATGCAGTGATTCTTGCGTGCAAGACATATACTCTGAAAGCTTTGATATCTTTCACCAAGGCATAGGACTACTTCTCCATGATCTCGTACCAAAGTTATGCATCTCTCAATGCCTTGTTGTAGAAGGCAATAGGCTTCTCTTGCCCTTGATCATTTTTCTGTAACAAGACCGCTGCTATTGTATCACAAGAAGCAAAAGAAAAAATTAGGAAATCTTTAGAATAATCAGGATTGATTAGCACAGGTTCTTCAGTCAATGCTTTCTTTATTAGGCTGAAATATTCCTGTGATTCAGTGGTCCATATAACTTCATTTTCCTTTCTGAGCATGGCTGTGATGGGTTTCACTAGTTCAGCAAAATTT
>JZKD02S1697452.1:720371-786818 GCA_000966675.3 Picea glauca
AAAGGGGCCGTCTCTGATACCAATTGTTGGACAACTGAGAGGGGGGGGGGGTGAATTAGTTGTTACTGAGCTTAAAAAATTGTGCTTCTTTTTAAAACTCTTTGCAGACACACAAAATGATGATCACAATAATGTAGAGAAATAAACACAGGCACATTCAGCATCAGTCACATATATGAGAAACACAGGAATAGATATTTTCTGAGGAAACCCATGCAGGGTAAAAACCTCTTTTATTTTATATGATAAGTAATGGTTACATTCTTTACAGTATCATACATATGAGCACCAACTCTCTGTTTTCTCTAGCACCAACTAGAAGGAAGCACCGACTCCCTGGTTTCTCTAGCACCAACTAGAAGGAAGCACCAACTCCCTGTGTTCAAGCACCCACTTGAACCTCTAAGGGAAACAGTCCTCCCTAGCACCTCCCGACCACCTTGAATAATAAATTCTTTGTTACTGAAACTTACTACAGCGATATAAAATTATTCAATGGCTTACCAGCCCTATTGTTGTTCTGTTACGCTGCTCTGTCCTGTCTGTATCAGTGCCTTTTATACTTTGTGCACCATATCCCTTTGATGCAACCTTCCTCTAGCGTGCATCTCTGCTCCTGCACTCTGCCTCCTTGCTCACGCTTGAATTTTCCCCACGACAACAACAACATCTCTTCTTTGTTCATCATTCTTATAGTATCTGTTATCTTTTTGCATGCAATATTCGCAATGCCTCTGCATGCTCACTCCGTGCCAAATTCCTCCACCTCTCGAGTGCTCTGCGTGATCATCATCGCGACTCTTCAGCTTCTTTGGCAGTTCAACCCCTGTGTCTATCATCACTAGGTGTTAACCCGAGATTCCTTTTTTTTCCCTCTGGCAGTTGAGAGTCTTCGTCTTCTCTGGCACAGTCGAGCTAATTCTTTATGTTTCAGTTACAGACTTCAATGCTCATCCATCTATCAGATCCATTTTGAATAGTTTCCACCAAGTACTTGACGACTCAAGATGTGGTACATGGGGTTTGAGTCTGCAATGACCATGGTAGTGCATAACATAATGTAGTGGCGAAATATTTGGACGATAATAACTGTTGCCAAAGACAACTTCTCGACATGTGAATATTAGAGCTTGGGACCTGATAGAATCTTACTCAAATAATATATTATATGTTCGGTGCCATAATCATCCTCTTGTACTAACACCATATCAATAGTGGAAGTAGAGGTAGTCAAATAAAGGATATAATTGTTCACATAATTCGGTGGGTGAAAAATAGGTTTCTTCATTAAAGCATGTTTAAGAGCATAAAATGAGTGTTGATAAGTTGCATCCCAGATGAAAGGGGCATATTTTTGCAGTAATCTCATGAATCCTTTAGTGATTTCGACATAATTGCAAATAAAACGACGAAGGAAGTTTTCCTTCCATTGAAAACTTTGCAGTCTGGTAAGGTTGCTCAGAAGCCAGAATGGATTTGAATTTTAAGGGATCCACCCTAATCCCATATTTTGAGACTACAAATATGAGGAGTCTAGGTTCCTATGAAAATAAATCCTAATGGCCTTGGTTTCGATCTACCAAGAGACCCTACTATCCTCCTCCTATTTACGGTTGTGGGTCTTGCTAAAATGACTAAATTCAACAAAACAGAATTTGCATGAGTATGAGGTAATGGGATTACCAAGGGTATTAAAGGCACCTGGGGGATGGGCGACTCAGGGTTGGTTCAACTAAATTTTTGGAAGTTTTATTTGAACTGGTGGTCTCATTTTCTTGTACCAGAGAAACCTTCTACGCCTTGTGATCAACTCCTCCTAGGATCGGGACCAAATCTTCTCTATCTTCCACAAGATCCAGACGTCCTTATCCCTCTCTTTCTTCTAAACCTTCCTCTTCATGTCCGCTCTCCATGGGAATTCTTTATTTTGGTGCTTTTCTTTCCTGTAATCTTATATTGGACAATCTTTCTTTTCTTTTCAACTTCCGCAACTCCCCTGGATTTCTTTCATCTATTCTTCTAGGTACGATTTCCTTTTGCAACACTTTGGATTGCTTCATGCTCTCTTTACCTTTCCTCGCAACCATTTCTCAACTATGGTGGCTCTCCTTAGGGAATGCTCACTTCTTGATTTTTTCTCTTCCCCCATATGTCAAAGAACCCATTCCCCTTCTTAGGTCATGAAACTTCCCCAAGATTGCCCCACCCCAAGTGCAGTTTAAGTTTCCATCTCACGTGAGGGAAAAAATAGCATCCCCTCTTCCACCAAAAATAACTTGATTCAAAGGGGAATTCCCCTCAACAATCTCCCCTATGCCCCTTTCTTGAATAGTTTTTTGTCTCATGAAAAATACTAGTGGTTCTTCACTGCAAACTCAATGATATATCCTTTAAGGACGTGTCAACCTAGAAATCCACCACTCGAGTAATCTAGTGATATATTCGGTGAAGCTCTGCTAGCTTCTATGTATCCCAAGAACCAATTTATTTAACCCATTCTTTGAACTCGGGTGCTTCTTGTAGGTGATCTACCCACTGGAACATATTTTCCAAGAATTTTACCCAGAAAATATCACACTTGTCGCTTGACCTTTCCAAGTAGAAGACAAAATACTTGGCAGTGTCCCAATTCAGATTTCATAACTCCACTTCCTTCAGTATGAACGCATCACAGTTACGTTTCCACCATTGTCGAACATAAGACTTGTGTCTCCGTGGAAGAATTATCCCTACGGGTTCCCTTGTAAAATAAGGGTCCCAACAACAGAACCATTTTTTTGGTGCAAAGTTGTCAAACCAGGTTCGTCTTTAGGTTACCAAAAAAAGGGTGGCAATGTAGTCTAGTGCAATGGAATATTCATCTCTCCAAAAGGAAAGAAGTCTCACCTGAAGCATAACCGAGACAAAAGAACTAAGGGAAGGATGAGAAGAATGTTATAGATATCTATAACCCATATATAATTTTACCGTTCTAATGCAAGATAGATTACTCAGTTCATATCCTTAACACATCATACACTGATACACGAGAAAAAAACTATACAGAACATCTAGAAGTGATAAAGACATGTAATTCATAACATACATCAACATAATGATATTTCAGAGATACATAAAATAATATAAACCATGAGCATTTTTTAAATCTGATCTCCATTCTCTTTCTATTATATCATAAGTTTTGGACAATAATAATTCACAACTTTACATTAATCATCTACCCTACTCAACATAGAAGAGATCAATAGGTACATCTCAATACAATACTACAACTGATAGTAATTAGTCTAAGCTCTTCCGTTATTAATTACATTCTAGATCTATAGTACAGATCCAATTCTTACCTCTTGTTCCTCTCTCCTATATTTTACGCACCCACCCATTACAATATAGTACAATACAACAGTGTATCAATACAATCGTTTCCTTACTCTCCTTGAGAACCTGTAGGTCCTTTTCTCTATTGGATTCTATTGTAACTGTATTGTCTCAATACTGATTATGCATTGGCTTCAAACCATGTTCTATTCCAACATATTTATGTTGCATGTTTACTTTATCGACCTTCTTCACTTGGTTGGTTATCTCTTTAATAACTTGTACAAGTTCTTTTATCAAAACAAAGGGCCCAACAACATCATGTAAGAATATAATCAAGAAATATATTCTTGGTATAACTTCAAGATTGATTGTGATGATTGGTATATGGATAGTTGTCATTTCTAGGATGATGACTTATTTCATCTTCTATTTGATGAATCTACTTCACCTTATGTAGAGCACATCCTAGAGAGCATTCAAGATCCTTCTCTAAATACTATTTTTTATTTTTTAATTATCCTTTACTAGTGGATGATTTTTTGTATGGATATACATATTTGTATCCACATGGCCAATGTATATCTTTAGAGAACCAATTTCAGCTAGCTATTAATTTATGATATCTTCAACGACGATTTCACATGAGCACTTGGACATGGGACCAAATATTACAGTGGATCTTGTACCACTTCAACATGGTGGATAGAACTTCTACATGGAGTTAGCACAATTTTTTTTCTTTAGACTGCTTTAAGAACAAGCCCAATACCCATCAGAATATAAATGATTTAAAATAGATTTATACTTGAGTGGATCAGCAAGACTGATTAAGAAAGGGACTGGGAATAAAACATTCTACAGAGGAATTCCATTGGGAATGGATTCATAACATCCTACAAATCAAAGGAAATCAAACTTTATACTAGACAAAAGGGATATATAATGATGAGTAGAAGCATAAATAAAATGAGAAAAGGAAGAACATCCATTGTACAAATATCCTTTCTGCAAACAGATTAAATATTTCTTAAACAATAAACAATAATTTAATGGGAAATATACAACATATCCTCTGATGTTCATGAATCCATCAATCAATGGAAAATATGATCCTCAAAACCTACAATATATTTGTTAAATTTAGAGCTGCTATTAAGTTATTTTCAATTTACTAGACAATAATAACATAAGCACGATCACTGAAATATAGACAATCACAAGGTACACAACATTTATCCTAGGAAACCCTCATGGGGGAGAAAACCCATCAAAAAATTCCTTAATATAGATAGCCAATACAATGCAGAGATAATAAACCAAACACTAGATAATATCCAACATTGAGCAATGCACCTCTCTCTTCCTTCTTCGGGCAATTGGAAACTACATATTCCTTCAAACTTGCACACTAGATGAGTGACTTGAGTGAGTGAGGTAATGAGGTTCCTTCCACTCTTATTTATATTGGCTAACAGGCGCTAGGGTGGCGTATCTTCATCAAGCAGGGACAACTTCTTCACTTAGTGGTTAAAATGACTTTAATTAGGCCTCAGGGCCAACTTCTTAATTAACATCATATAATTAGGGTTTGACCAATCCACAAAAGGGGATTTGGTCTTATAAAATGTCTGACATGATAAATCCACAAAAGGGGATTGATATATAAGATAATAGGTCAATAATAAGTAGAATATTCTTTACAGTTACAATATTTCAACACCCCCCCTTAACAAGAAGAGTATTCTACAACATCATCATGAGAGAGAGAGGAAAACAACATCAACAACATCTGGAACACTAACTGGCATATCTATAAATCATAGAAAGTTTTTCTCATCATTAATAAAATCATCATTCACAACATGGAGCTAGAGTATCATCAACATCATCATTCACAACATAGAGATGGAATGGAATCATCATCATCGTTCATAATATGAAGCTGGAATGACATCATCATCATCGTTCATAGAATGAAGCTGGAACTTGAAAAAACAACATTAGTTGGCATAAAAAATTATAAAAACAACATCATCATCAACAACATGAGGCTAGAGCAATATCATCACAACACAATGCTGGAGAAACATCATCATCATATCATGAGGCTAGAGAAACAACATCATCACAACATGAGGCTACAAAAAAAACATCATCACAACATGAGGCTAGAGGAACAACATCATCATCATCTTGGGGAAACAAAATGAGGCCGGTGTATCAAAAAAATGTTTTGGTAATATGACAGTCCCTAGGGATCTTCCCAGGAATCATAATATTCCCTAGGATATCAAATCCTAAAGGAGATACCATGTTCTACTCTGTCAGGCCATCCTTACCGGACCTTATGGATCTTCCCAGGAATCATAAGATTCCCTAGGATTATAAAAATCCTAACGGAGCTACCACTACTAACCACAGCTAGCATATACATGCATAGGTACTCTGACAGACCATCCTTACTGGACCTTCGAGATCTATTCAAGGATGATTAGTTGATCTAGTTCGATATCGGTGGCCACCCACCTTTTCCAAATGGCTCAAAATAGTTTTCGGACAATTTTGACAATTTACTATTTTTAGCAGGTTTTAACTTCCTGGGCCATTTTGAGGGTCGAAATGAAGGTTTTTTGAGATAGAGGTTATGAATGATATCTAAATGCATGATTGAGCCCCCAAAATGAATCTACTCGATGATACCTTTCCAACGAGCTATCACACGCCTAAAACAGAGATCGTATGCAAAAGCTACGACCCCGGGAAGTTGATGTACTCACTTACCCAAACGGGGCCCACATCACTTTTGGCACTTCATCTCCTAGCGTTAGGTTTTTGGATGCCTAGAACTTTTGGCATTTTTGTTTATTGTAAAAATTCCTTTAGAGCCTCATTGTAATCATCTTCTTGCGAATGCGAGTAGTCTACACATCTCTTCTCAGAGATAAGATGCCACCATTCTAGTGAGTCTTTCACTCTGTATTTTTACAGTCTCTGTACATTTATTTCATTACTAGAAATCATGTATTACTGTAGATCAGTGTTTATGGCTGCATCTCTAATACATTTCTGTTATATTATTGAATATCTGTGATACCTCTGTGCATTTATTTATTATATCTCCGATCTCATTTCGTGTCGAAAATAATCTGGATCAGTGGTATCAGAGCAGGCTGCTCTTGATCGTTTTTCAGTGCATGTCCCCGATGAGGTCCGAGTATAGCAAGTTGGGTCTCGAGCTTGTCTCTCTTGAGGACAATCTCTCTCACACACCCAAGAAACCCTCAATGGCGGAAGAAAAGAAAAATGACGGAGAAGACGATCCTATCAATCTGTTGCTTGAGCAAGCTCTCACGCGACAGAGGGACGAAATGATGGAGAATTTTGCCCACATCCTTAAACGCCTGCCGATAGCATCAGACACATCTTCATCAAGCAACCACTTTGGAGGCACCTCACCTTTCAAGGTACAAGTTAATTTTGATATTCCTGTATTTGAAGGACAAATAGATGCAGAATCCCTAGAAAAATGGTTAACTCTGCTAGAAGGTTATTTCTCCGTTCATAATTTTTCCGACAAAGAAAAGATCACCTTCGCACTCCTTAAAGTTCTCCCTCATGTCAAACATTGGTGGGAAACTTACTGGGAGCAAATTTCCATAGAGGAGTCTGGAATATATGGGGCCGATCCCACTTGGGATTTTTTTGTGGATGCGATAAAGGAACAATATTACCCTGTTGGCAACTATGAGGACCAGTACATGAGATTGACCACACTGTGCCAAGAGAGGGCCCAAGTAGTTCCATATTTCACCAATACCTTCCATACCTTGCACACCAAGCTGGGTATCAAAGACTCCAAGCGAAATTTGGTTCTGAAATACCTTGGGGCTCTACATAGATACATCTAGACTGAAATGGATTTTTTGGACATCTCATCACTTGGTGCTGCTTATCGATATGTTGTTAAAATTGAGCAAAAATTTAAGCACCAAAACAAACGGGAATTCGGATCTGTGAATCCGCAACAACCAAAGTATGACAAAGACGGCCCTAACAAACAGTCTCCCAAAAACCAGTCCAAGGCACAGGAAAAGAAGGGTCACGGGAAGACAAAGAAGGACACCAAAAAATGGTGTGATTTCCACAAAATCCCCTAGCACAACACCAATGAATGTCGCTCAAAATAGTCATTGGTGGTTGAGATCAAAGACAAGGAGCCGAACCTTGATTCAGAATCTGATTGTGAAAATACTGGTAAAGGACAGATCATTGACATAGACCCCACTGCTATTGTTGCGATTGCAGCAGTTCAACCAGAAGAACCAATAGATCCTGAAGAAGGGGAGCGCCTTTTTCATTCATATATGTGGGTGAAGGGGATCCTTCTGCATTTTATTGTTGATAGCGGAAGCTAGAAAAACCTCATCTCAACAGAGGTCGTCAAACAGTTGGGATTGTCGACAACACCACACCCACAACCATACAACATCGGGTGGCCTCGACAAGGACGAGATCTATGTGTCAGCCAACAGTGCCGATTTTCATAAGGCATCCAACCCTTCAAGGATGAGGTATTATGTGATGTTGCCCCACTGGATCTCTGTGATTTTCTCTTGGGCCAACCATATATGTGGAAGCGCCATGTTGTTTATGAGTCTCGACCCCGCAGTGTCATTGTTTCTCTGGGGGGTCATCTCTAGAGAATACCAGAGGTAGTTCCAAATACTGTTCCACCTAAAAAGTACTGCAAGGTAGCATCTCATACTGCAAAATTTAGCTTCTTCACAATCTGTTCAAAAGGAGAACAACCAGACATTGCAACCACTATAGCCTCACCCCAAACACCTTCTATCCAGCAGAAGTAGGTCGACAAGGCTGCAAAAAAGAGAAAAGATTATTTCTACACACTGTCCTCTCATGTATCTCGACTTTTTGAACAACCTCATCCTTAACAGGTTCTTGACATACTTCCACAAACTGAGTAGCGCGATGTCTCCAGCAATAAAAGAAACTCACCAAGATGCAAATCCAGCAAACACTTTTCCCTCTCCCCCAGGAACTCAATGCAATGGAGACCATTTCTTCCTAAGGAGGGAGGATTAATCCAGGTGGATATTGGTGGCCACCCACCTTTTCCAAATGGATCAAAATAGTTTTTGGACAATTTTGACAATTTACTATTTTTAGCAGGTTTTAACTTCCGGGGCCATTTTGAGGGTCCAAATGAACGTTTTTCGAGATAGAGGTTCTCAATGATAGCTGAAGGCATGATTGAGCCTCCAAAATGAATCTCCTCTATGATACCTTTCCAACGAGATATCACATGCCTAAAACAGAGATCGTATGAAAAATCTACAACCCCAGGAAGTTGATGTACTCACTTACCCAAACGGGGCCCACATGACTTTTGGCACTTCATCTCCTACGGTTAGGTTTTTGGATGCCTAGGACTTTTGGAATTCCTGTTTATTGTAAAAAGGCCTTCAGAGCCTCATTGTAATCATCTTCTTGTGAATGCAAGTAGTCAACACATCTCTTCTCATAGATAAGATGCCACCATTCTAGCGAGTCTTTCACTCTGTATCTTTACAATCTCTGTACATTTCTTTCATTAATAGAAATCGTGTATTACTGTATATCTATGTTTATGGTTGCATCTATGATACGTTTCTATTATATTATTGAATATCTGCGATACCTCTGTGCATTTATTTATTATATCTCCGATCTCATTTCGTGCCGAAAATAATCCGGATCATTAGTCCCCCAGGATATAAAATCCTAATTTAGCTACCCATTGTTGGTTAGGATACCATAGTATCATCAACATCACTCCCCCTTTCGAGGAAGGTTCTTTTTGGACTATACCAAGATTGTCTCGAAAGTGATCAAACTTTACACGAGACAAAGGCTAAGTCAACACATCTACAACCTGCTCATATGTGCCAACATATTGGATCTTTATAGCTCCCCTCTACACCATATCATGAATGTAGTGATACCAAATTTCTATGTGTTTTGACTTATCATGGAACATAGGGTTCTCTTTCATCTTTATTAAACTTTGGTTATCACATAGAATCATAGTTGCTTCCATCTCCATATCAAATAGACCTATCAACAACTTCTAAAGCCATATGGATTCACAACTGGTGGAACATGCAACAATGTATTTCGCTTCTGTTGTTGTAACACCCTAGGTTTTGAACCTCCATTTTAGATAATGTATTGTTACAATGCTGAGAGGCCTAAGTGCCCAAACAATTATTAAAGGGCCAGCATGCCCTAGAAATGTAATGTTTTGATCATTATTAATGATAAACACATCCCTGGCTGCTAGATGGACAAGCACTAGAGTTATAGGGGGCTATTATTCCACAAGAGAGGGAGCTTGAGGGACTAAGTGATTATTGCTATTTTTTTAATTACCCTTTTTGTTTAAGGGAGGGGATCAGTTACATGAGCTTCTTAGGGAAGGAAAGGAGGTTATTCTTTCCCCATGAGGTTACTTAAACCCACCTCTGGTCTGATGGGGGGGTTCGACTGATGACTTGTTCGCTGATTTCCCATTCACTCACTCATTTTTCCCTCATGCACTACCATTCACGCACTCCCATGCACACACTCCCATGCACCCCCTGACCTATTCATCGACCCATCCTCACCTACATCTTGGCTTGGCAAAGGAAAAGGAGTTGTTGAAGAATTAGCCACAGGATAGTTGGTTGTGGTGGTCATTGGTGTGATCCATCCATGACCTAGGGACTGCATGTCTAAAATGCATTGGCCTGTGCCCTGTTTTACTCACAACTGTGAGTCCTGAGAGTCCCAACACTGAGATTCTAGACCAGTTGTACTGGAGGCCCTGAAAATAAAGGAGAAGGACTACTTGAGGGAATGCACGGTAGAGAAGGGTAGAGATTTGGTCTCTTGGGGCGGTATAGGCTGGGTAGAAGAGAGATGGGTACTTGGATTATTGTGGGTTTCAGGAAACCTATGAGAGCTTGAGAGCTGACTGGTTTGGGAACCCAATTACACTCTTGAACCATCCTTGTGGATTCATAGCCCTGGATCAGGGGTGACACTGTTGTTGATATTTGGAGAATTGGTGTCTACGATTGGGTGGAACGTCTTTGGTCTGCATCCAGTTGGTGTCATATTTCATAAAGATAAGTGCTCTCTGTCATGATATTATTATCTGTGTATGAATATATTCTGCTGTGTAATTTAATTATCATTTACATGCATATGAATGTATTTTCGCTATGTATATTCGATTATCGTTTAGTATAATCTTTAGATTATGCATGCTTCCTGGATATTTCTCTGCATGTTGTTAAATCTGTTATCTTATGCATCCTCAATATATAAAGAAGGTATCAACATGAAAATAAGTCTGAGGGTGGGCTTGTAGGTAGCGTCACCCGACCTGTGGGTGGCTGGGGATGTTACAGATTTGTATCAGAGCTTCTGGTTGAAGCACTAGGCCGGTATGGGTTAGGTCTATTGGTCAGAGTGTTGTGGTTGAGATCAAACTCTCATCGTGAAATTGAAAATATCAGGAGGAATGGCGTTGCAGAAGATACATAGGAGACAGAATGTCATATATTCTCTATAAGGGTTCGAAGGATCGTGATCGTCCTTTTGAATTTGGGAACAATCACCACTATAGGATCAGGAGAGATCCGGGATCATTGGATCGAAGGACAAGTGAACAAGGGTCGTTCAATGAAAATAAATCAAGGGATAAGGTCACGACCGTTGGATCCCATTGGAGAGAGAGATCAACGACCAATAGGCATTGTAGGGGAGATAAATTCCCAAGGAAGTCCTGCAATCCAAACCACGGTTTCACCAAGGGGTTATGTGTCAGCCTTAGGAGCATTGCGGGGTGAAAATGTGGTTACTCCAAATCGCTGATGCGTGCCCCGCAAATTGAAGAGGCATACAGTGATGTGACATGTTAGTGCTTGAGCGGCGAACCTCTGAAGAGTCGAATTATCCTGTGAACCATTGATCTGTAGGAGGACACGCATCCAAAGATCACGTGCTTTGGATAAAATGCTCCAGGAAAAAGTGAGCAAGGAGGGGGTTGAATTTTGAGACTTCTAAAACTCGAAGACCCGAAAGGATCTCAGTCGTTGATTTGTCGAGAGCCACGCATCACCAGATCAAGGACTTCAGATAAAAGCCAGTAGGGCCAGATAACTTTTGAAGTTTTAAATGTCCAGAGTCTGGAGTCCCAAAGGAATCATAGTTGTCGATCCACGGGAGACACGTGTCAAAAGATCGCGAGCTTCAGACAAAAATATTTTTTAGGGAAAAAGGTCAAAGTTTGAGATCTCTGAAGTCCAGAGCCCCAAAGTAAAACATAGCCGTTAGATTGAGGAGGAAATGTGGAGCATATCTGTGAAATTTGGGTGAAGGCCCGAAGTGAATCTTGGTCATCCGATCCAGGAGGACACATGGCGACATATTGGCCAGTTCGGGAAGTCGGAGTTTAGGAGAATTGGAAGTGTGTTAGTTTGAAAACTCTCGAAGCCCCGAAGCCCGAAGAGATGAAGTGGTGGGGCACAATGATGTCACCTGGAGGTGATGTGGACCCTAGAATCCTTGAAGTGACATAGCTTGCGGACATCACCTCAGATGATGTGGACAAATGGGATGTGTGCCACGTGTCAGTAAGATTTGAGCTTATGGAATATTGAAAAGTTGATTAGAATGTGACACATGTCACTCGCCAGATTGGGCCACGTGTCCGCTTCCATCATTTCACCACGTGGTGATAGATCATGCAGTCCAGAGACTAGGCACTCCAGAGGGGAAAATATGTGACAGGTTGCGTTGGGTCAAAAAATCTCGAAGGCCCAAAGGCCAGATTATATATCGACCGTCGATTCTAGAAGACAGGCGTTAAAGGATCGTCGACTTTGGGTGGAAGCACGTTAGGAGAAAGTGAAGGAGGGAATTTTGAAACTTTTGAAGCCTGAAGATTCGAAGCGATTCACAGTCATTGATCTATGGGAGGACACATGTCGGTAGATCATGAACTCCGGGTAAAAGCATTCCGGGAGGAGAGAAGCGAGGGAATTTGAGACTTCCGAAGCATAGAGTCCCGAAGTGGATCTCAATCATTGATCGCGAAAGAGGACAAGGACCGTTGATCTAGTCCTAGATGAAAGTCTTGATGTCCCAAAGTTCTGGGCAAGTTCTTTTTCAGCTAAGCGTAGGTTCATGGCCTTGGTCATATGAAGTTTGGGAGCTGAGGAAAGAAGGGATAAGGGTAGAATTGGTTGTCCTCGAGATAGAAAAGTGCTGAGGAAGGATTTAGTCGCAGTTTCTAGTCGTGGTCACCTGGGAGGTGGTTTGAATGAAGCGCATGTGTAGGGTGAAACTCTGTTTTAGCCAAGGATAGTAGGACACTATTATTTTCAGAGAATGGGGATATGATATCTATAAAAAAATAAAAATAAAGAGACTTGTAGCATGGTTTGGCAATTTTTTCTATCATATGCATAATTCTAACAACATGGTCACTTGCACATTTTGCAGAATTAAGAGGCTTAAGAACCTCAGATCAGGATGTGTATTGAGGAAATGGAAGAAGGCAAGGGAGACTCCAGTCATGAAAAGGAGGCTGAAGGCCAGAATACCGGAGTTGGTAATGCGGAGACAGAGTCTAATGGATGCAAGGGAAAATAAGAATAGGAAACGTTAATAGAAATGATAAGAAGTATGAAGATGGAAATGCATATCTACAAAGCAGACAACGAGATACTAATGAGAGAGAAAATTTAGATAAATGATTGAGTGTTGCAGAGATTGAATCAAATGCAGAGGAAAATGAAGAAGGGATTGAACTCAAGACAAGAGGAAGAAGGCAGGTGTCATGAAAGGAGAAATGATCATGGAAGAGATGGTTATTCCAGAAGTGCTAGAAGAGCTCATGGACACCACTCACCTCCTTACTCAAAAAGAAAGTTTTATGCAACATATGATCCCATAAACAGTCCATAGGTGTCTCCTGTCAGACACCATAGAAGGAAACAAGAGGTAGATTTTTTACAAGGAGAGCTGAGGAAGCTCAAGCCACCTTCCTTTGAGGGTGAAAGAGAAAGGGAAGATGATGTTGAAGCATGGTTTCTTGGTCTTATGAGATATTTCCAGTTGCATAAATATTCATCCAACCTGGAAGTCAGGATTTCCACCTACCGCTTACACAGAAAAGTTGCAATATGGTGGGACCAACTGAAGGAAGTGGAGCATGTTAATGAAAGTAGGATCACTTGGAAGCAGTTCAAGAAGTACTTCCAGAAGGATTACCTCTCAGAGCATTTCTATGAGAAGAAAATGCAGGAGTTCTTTGAAATCAAGTTGGGAAGCATGACTATGGCAGAATATGACAAGAATTTCTTTGGATTGTTAAAGTATGTCAGGTTAATTGGTGACGAGAAAGTGAAAATACAAATATTTCTAAGTGGATTTCCAACCTTTTATAAGGAAACGATCAAGTATGATGAACCCAAGACCTTGAATGAGGCCATCAGGAAGGATAAATACCTGTATGAGCAAGGCCAGGGAAGAGAATCCCTGCAAAAATCTTTGAAGAACAAGAAGAATGTGAAGTCCGATCAAAGGAGGAAAGGATTCAAACCTCCCTTCAATAGGAATGAGACTAATAGAAATAATCAAGATCAATATGCTAAGGGAGATTTCCAGAAGGAAGATTCCTTGGGAAAAAGGGGAAGACCACCAATCCAATGCTAGGGATGTAAGGAAGATCACATGTACAAGGATTTCCCACACAGAAAGGATAAAGTGAAGACAGTGCACAACATCCAAGAGGCTACAACAGTTGGAGATATGGGAAGAATCTATGTAGCTTTAAATGATCGACAGGCAGAGTACCAGTCCAATGTGATCGAGGTGGAAGGTAAGATCATAAATCATCTTGTTGCTATTTTGATTGATTCAGGAGAAAGTCATTGTTACATTGATCCTAAGATAGTGTATAGATTACATTTGGAGAAAAGTAAACTTGGAAAAGCAAGTTTGGTTCAGTTAGCCACCAGAACCAAAATAATAATCCATGATATGGTCATAGCTTGTTCCATAAGTCTTAATTGCGTAAATACTAGTAGTGATCTAAATATCATACCATTGGGGTCTTATGATGTTCTGATTGGGATGAATTGGTTGGACAAGAATCATGTTGTCCTAGATTTTCATAACAATACATTTGCATGTCTTGATGGAGATGGAAAACATAGAACTGTGAAAGAAGTTCCAAGACCCATCTCTATAAGGGAGATTTCAGCCTTATAGCTGAAAATATGTTTTATAAAAGGATGTCAACTGTATGTAGCTCATGTGGAGGATCTAGTTGATACAAAGGGGCCAAGACTTGAAGATTTCTCTGTGCTACATGAATTTGAAGATGTATTCCAAGAAATACCCAGATTTCCACCAAGAAGGGAGATAGATTTCTCAATTGATTTACTGTCAGGAGCTGCCCCAGTGTCAAAAACACCTTAAAAAATGAGCACACCAGATTTAAAAGAATTACAAATGCAGTTGGAGGAATTGTTGAAGAAAGGGTACATACGTCCAAGTGTTTCACCTTGGGGAGCACTAGTACTTTTTGTTAAAAAGAAGGATGGAACCTTGAGGCTGTGTATTGACTTCCGATAGCTGAACAAGTACACTATAAAGAACAAGTATCCTCTACCCCAAATTGATGACCTCTTTGACTAGCTAAAAGGAGAAAGGATATTTTCAAAGATTTACTTGAGGGAACGATACCATCAGGTAAGAATCAAGGAAGAGGAAATTCATAAGACATCCTTTAGGACTAGGTATGGGCATTATGAATTTGTAGTGGTGCCATTTGGACTGACCAATGGACCAACTGTCTTCATGTGCTTAATGAATGGCATATTCAGAAATTATTTGGACAAGTTTGTTATAGTATTCCTGGATGACATACGTATCTATTCTAAGTCTTAAGAGGAGCATGAACATCACTTAAGATTGGTATTGCAAGTATTGAGAGAACATTAGTTGTATGCCAAGTTGAGTAAGTGTTCTTTCTATCAAAAGCATATCCATTACTTGGGACACATTATTTCGGAGTAGGGCATAACAATAGATCCATAGAAGATCGAAGCCATTAGAGGGTGGCCAACACCCATAAATGTGTCAGACATCAGATGTTTTATGGGATTGGCTAGCTACGACAGAAGGTTCATAGTAGGGTTCTCTAAGATTTCTCATCCCATCACTTCTTTGCAAAATAAGGGAACTAAATTTGAATGGACACTCAAGTGTGAAAATAATTTTAACATGTTGAAGGAATTACTTACTAGTGCACCTGTGTTGAAGATTGTTGACCCAAATGAAAGTTGTGTGGTATGTACATATGCGTGTAAGGAAGGACTTGGGGGAGTCTTCATGCAAAATGGACATGTCATTGGATATGAGTCTAGAAATCTTAAGGAACATGAGAGGAACTATGCTACGCACGGCTTGGAACTTGCTGCCATTGTTCACGCCTTGAGGATGTGGAGACATTATCTCATGGGGAAGAAATTCGAATTAAGGACATACCACATTGGTCTGAAGTATCTTTTTGAACAACCGACCTTGAATGCCAGGCAAACAAGATGGCTGGAATTTTTAAGTGAATATGACTTCGACATCAAGCATATCAAGGGAAAGGAGAATAAATTTTTCGATGCACTTAGTAGGAGAGTGAATATCATGCATGCTACTACTGTTAGTATGCATCAATCAGACTTGAAGAGAAGATTTTTAGATGGTCTTGTTATAGATCAACATTACCTACAGGTAAAGGAAAACTTACATCAAGGAAATGTACAACAAAAAATAAAGGAGTATGAGATAAAGGAAGATGGATTACTCATGCATAAGAATAGAATCTATGTTCCTAGTTCTGGAGAACTGAGGAATTTGGTACTAAAGGAAATGCATGATGTTGGACATCCAGGTTACCAAAAAACAATTACAGTAGTAAGAAGCCAGTTCTTTTGGCTGGGAATGAAGAAGGATGTTGTTGATTACATCGCTCGATGTATGGAATGTCAGAAGGTGAAGGATGAGAATAGGCACCAAGCGGGTTTGCTGCAGCCATTTCCAATTCCGGAGAAGAAATGGGAAGTGATCACCATGGATTTCATCACAGGATTACCCAGAACGAATAAGAAACATGATTCAATCATGGTGGTGGCTGACAAATGAACAAAGTCTTCTCATTTTGTTCCTGTGAAGACAACGCATATAGCAGCTAATATTGCAGAAATTTTCATGAAGGAAATTGCTAGGTTGCATGGGATACCTAGGACAATTGTCTCAGACAAAGATACAAAGTTTACCTCCAACTTATGGAGGGGATTGTTTAAAGGATTTAGCACAAATATAAACTTTATCACAACATATCATCCCTAGACATATGGGAAAATAGAGAGATTCAATCAAATAATTGAAGACATGCTGAGAATGTATGTGATGGATAAGCCATCTAAGTGTGAAGATTAATTACACTTGGTTGAGTTTGCATATAACAATGGGTACCAAGCTTCATTGAGAATGAGCCCATTTGAAGCCTTTTATGGTAGGAAATGCAATACTCCAGTAAGTTGGGACAACCCAACAGATATAGTGGTACTTGGGCTGGAGTTGCTCAAGGACATGGAAGACCAGGTGGTCAAGATTAAGCAAAATTTAAAGGAATCTCAGGATAGACAACAAGTTTATGCAGAAAAGAACAAGACAACTAGAGAATTTAAAGTAGGGGAGAATGTACTTTTTAAAGTGAATCCTAAGAAAATCTCTTTGAAATTGGGTAGTTGTACAAATACGACAACCAGATTCTCTGGTCCATTTGAAATATTGGGAAGAATAGGGCTAGTTGCATACATGATTGCATTGCCTACTTCCATGAATGTGTATAATGCATTTCATGTATCTTTACTAAAGAAATATGTACATGATCCTAACCATTTTATTGATTGGCATCTGATTCAGGTAGAGATGGAGTGAGACTTTTAGGTTCATCCAGTGTGGGTATTGGACAGAAAAGTCAAAATGCTCCAGAATTAGGAATTGGTAAAAGTTCAGTGGACTTACTACATTCCTGAAGATGCTACCTAGGAGCATGAATATGCCATGCGGGTAGAGTACTCACAAATTTTTGAATAAATTTGAGATTTTGATCTCTATTTTGTATATGCACTGAGGACAGTGCCAAAACAAGGGGGATGGGATGTAACACCCTAGGTTTTGAACCTCCATTTTAAATAATGTATTGTTATAATATTGAAAGGCCTGAGTGCCCAAACAATTATTAAAGGGTTAGTATGCCCCATAAATGTAATGTTTTGATCATTATTAATGATAAAAACATCGTTGGCTGCTAGACGAACAAGGACTAGAGTTATAGGGGGCTATGATTCCACAAGAGAGGGAGCTTGAGGGAGTAAGTGCTTATTCCTATTTTTTTAATTACCCTTTTTGTCTAAGGGAGGGTATCGATTATGTGAGATTCTTAGGGAAGACCAAGAGGTTCTTGTTTCCCCATGAGGTTACTTAAAACCTCCTTTGGTCTGATGAGGGGGTTCAACTGATGACTTGTTTGTTGATTTCCCATTCACTCACTCATTTTTCCCCCACGCACTCCCATGCATGCACTCCCATGCACCCCCTGACCCATTCATTAACCCATCCTCACCTGCATCTTGGCTTGGCAAAGGAAATGAAACTTCTAAAGAATTATCCATGAGATAGTTGGTTGTGGTGGTCGTTGGTGTGATCTAGTTGTGACCTAGGGCCTGCATGTCTGAAATGCATTGGTTTGTGCCCGTTGTTTCTCACAACTGCGAGTCCCGAGAGTCCCAACATTGAGATTCTGGACTAGTTGTGCTGGAGGCCCTGAAAATAAAGGAGAATGACTTCCTGAGGGACTGCGTGGAAGATATGGGTGGAGGTATGGTCTCTTGGGGCGGTACAGGATGGGTAGAAGAGAGCTCGGTACTTGGATTATTGTGGGTGTCAGGAAATCTGTGAGAGCTTGAGACGTGACTGGTTTGGGAACCCAATTACACTTTGGAACCATCCTTGTGGATTCATAGCCCTGGTTCGGGGGTGACACTGTTGTTGAGATTTGGAGCAGTGGTGTCTATGGTTGGGTGGAATGTCCTTGGTCTCCAACTAGTCGGTGTCATATTTCATAAATATAAGTGCTCTCTGTCATGATATTATTGTATGTGTATGAATGTATTCCACTGTGTAATTTAACTATCATTTACATGTATATGAATGTATTTTCGCTGTGTATATTTGATTATCATTTAATATAATCTTTAGATTATGCATGCTTGTTGGATATTGTTGTGCATGTCATTAAATCTGTTATCTTATGAATCCTTACTATATAAAGAAGGTATCAACATGAAAATAAGTCTGAGGGTGGCCTTGCAGGTAGTGTCCCTTGGCCTGTGGGTGGTTGGGGATGTTACAGTTGTGCTCGGAGAAATACTAGATTACTACCTACTCTTCCATGAATTCATGGATGACCCCAGACTGAAGAAACATCCTGCAATGATCTTTTTGTCAGAAACACTTCCATCCCAATTTGAATCAGTATAACCAATCAGTCTGATGTCATGATATCTATTATAACAAAGACCAAATTTGAATGTACCCTTAAGGTATCTCATCACATGTTTTGTAGAAACAAGGTTAACACATATGGGCTCTATAAGATACTGAATCAAGGTGTTCACAAAAAAATATATATCTGGCCTGGTATCCATGAGATACATCGACGATCCAATGATCTATTTGTACAACATAGAATCAATCAATTCTGACGAAGTATCAATGAGGAGATTCAACTTAGTTTACATGGATGTGTTCATGGATTTACACTCCAACATATCAAAACTCTTCAGTATTTCAACTGCATACTTCCCTTGGTTAAGGAAGATCTTCTTTGGGCTCTTCCAAACCTCAAGACCTAAGAAATAGTGCATTATGCCTAGGTATTTCATCTCAAATTCTGCAGTGATATTCTTCTTACAATCAGTGATGAGATTCTCTTCTATAGTTAAGAATAAGTCATCCACATACAACAAAAATATAACTGGCTCATCATTCATAACCTTGAAGTAAAGGTTAGAATCAACTTTACTCTTGGTAAAGCCCAATCTCATCATGAAACTGTCAATTCTTCCATAACAAGCTCTAATATCTTTCTTTAATCCCTACAAAGCCTTCTTCAACTTGCAGACATGAGTCTTTTTGTCTTCAATTTCAAACCCTTGAGGTTGTTCTATATATACTTCTTCTTCAATAACACCATTTAAGAAGGTTGTTTTTACATCCATCTGGTGTAAATTCCACTTCATCTTCACTGCAAGAGCTATGATGGTTCTGATAGAAGTGTATCTGGCTACACGAGAAAATGTTTGTTCATAATCAATGCCTTACTTTTGAGAAAATCCACGAGCTACAAACGTTTCTTTATATTTCTCAATACTTCCATCAACAACATGTTTTATCTTGTAAAACCATTTGGAAGATACCAAATCTTTTCTATTCAGTCTGGGAACTATTTACCATACATCATTCTTTATAATGCATTGGTATTCTTCTGTCATGGCATCTACCCATTCTTTCTTCTGAATGGTTTCTTCAAAGAAAGTAGGATCCTTTTCTATGAGATCACACATCAAATCCATATAACTGGAGAATGGATTTGGTTTCTTGATTTGTCTCATGGTTCCTTCTGGGGCACTGTACTTCTCTCCATATTGAATGAATTCCCTTTCCCAAGATGTCTTTCTCTTGTGAGATATTTTCATTTGGGGAGGTTCTTGATATTCTATCATGTCATGCTCTTCTTGAATCTCATCATTAGGGGAAGTTGTTACTTTCCTCACTGGTTCTGCAACTCTAGGAGCTACATGATCTTCTTCATATACTTCTTCAAGTTGGAATGTCCTTGATTTCTTGAGTGTTGTATATTCATCAAAGGTTACATCTTTGTTGATCTCGATATGATGGTTACCTAGTATGTAAATTATGAAGGCCTTTGAGACATCACAGTATCCAACAAATATTCCCTTGTTTCCTGAAGGTTCCAACTTGGTTCTCTTCTCTTTAGGAATGTGTACAAACATTGGACAACCAAATATCTTGAGATGGCTTAATTCTATCTTCTTTCTGTAGAACATTTATTTGGGGTTTTTGAACCCAAGTGCACTATGGGATAATCTATTTTTCACATATATTGTTTTTCTTGTTTCTTCTGCACATAAGTGAATTGGAAGATCTTGATCATGGATCATAGTCTTCCCTGCTTCCATTATAGTTATGTTTTTTCTTTTCTCTACACCATTTTGTTGAGGATTATAGGGAGTGGTAAGCTCCCTCTTAATCCTGACATCTCTGCAAAATATTACAAATTATTTTGGGGTGTATTCTCCTCCATTATATGACCTGAGTATCTTGATTTTTCTTTCTAAGATTTTTTCTATCAAGACTTTGAATTCCTTGAATTTTCCTAATACTTCCTCTTTTGATTTCAAGAAATAAATCCATGTCTTATGATAATAATAATCAATGAATGACACATAGTATACATACCCCCTAAGAGAGGTTGATGGAATTGGTCCACATACATCTAAGTGTATGATCTCCAAGACTCCTTCTGCTTTACTATTGCTCTTTGGGAAATGATTCTTTATGTTCTTTCCTTGTGCACATCCCTTGCACACACCTTCATGATCCACCTTGAAATATGGTAGACCTGTAACTTCTTTGATCACATATGGTAAGGCTTTTTAATTTATGTGAGATAGTATTTTATGCCAAAGTTCACATGGACTCTCAATGGAGTGAGTCAAGGTTGCATATGAGTGACCTTTTAATTTATATAGGCCACATTCTTCTGTTCCAATAACAATTGAATCTTCTATGGTTTTTCCTTTAGGCCACATAAGAACTTCACCCTCTATGAATGAAACCCTGAATCCTTTCTTATCTAAAGCCGATATAGAAAAAACAATCTTCGTCAAACCTGGTACATATAGTACATCCTTCATATTCACTGGTGTCCCTGAATCAAGTTTGTAGGTGGACTCTCCCACTCCTTTGATAGGGTACCCATAATCATCTCCAAGTGTAACTTTCTGGGGAAAGTTATTTTCTGTAAGGCTACAGAAAATGTCTCTCTAACTTGTCATGTGATTAGAAGAACCACTATCTATGAGCCAAGTATCCTTTCCAAGTGACACTAATCCTGAGAGGGAGAGAATAAGAAATAGTATTCAATCTTTTCTTTAATCATCTTTGTGGGTGGCTCATCATCTTCAACCGCATGGGCATGGTGTATTTTTTTATTTCTCTTCTTGTATTCTTCTCTTCTAGATGTACAATTCTTAGCAATATGTCCCATCTTGTCACCATGGTAACATTGATAGGAGGATAAATCCTTTTCTCTTCTTTGACCTTTTTGAAACTTCCAGAATCTCCTTGGAGGGTGAGATTATTTATGTGGGTGGGTATCCTTCTTGGAGTGAGACATTCTCTTTCCTAATTTATTATGAGAAGTTGCATATATATATTTACCCCTTAAAATAATTACTTCTCAGTTAGCTACTCTTGCTTCTTCTTGAACACATTCTCCCCAAAGACTTTGAAATTGGATTTTCTCCTTTATTGCACAAATAGTTTGGATGAAGACATCACAAGGTGTTGTGAGACCATTAAGAGATGTCATTATAATCTCATATTCATATAGGTTGTCTCCAATTTCTTCTAGTTGTTCCTTGAATTGAGAAACCCTAGAGAAATAGTCATGAACAATTTCTTCTTTCTGCATCTTTGTATTCTTGAGCTGGGTTCTCAAGTTCATCTTCCGGTTAATTTTCCTTCCTTCATATATTTTGGTTAGGGAATCAAACATTTCCTTTGGAGTATTATTATAAGACACCTGATTGATCAAGTGGTCTTTAATAGAATCTTCAATGATTCTCTTGGCCCTAACCATATCTTTTGGGTACTTTGCTATAGTTGTAGCATCTGCGGGTTTTGGTACAATTTTCCTTGATGAATATTGCAAGGTAATTCTCTTAAATAATGAGTGCAATCATATATTTCCAGGAATGGAAGTTATCCACACCTTCTAACTTTTCAAAAATATTGGTTCTTGCACACAACTTGACCCCGAGCTGGGAAAATGACCAAAAATTAGAAGTGCTCAGAATTTAAATATGAACTTATAAGGAGGTGCGCTTGGATAAGACAAGTAGCTTGGTGCAGTCTCTTTTCTAAAAATCCAAAATTTACCCCTTGAAACTAGGCCTGCGCAAATCTGGACCGGTACTTCTAGTACTGGTTCTAGTTTCTTGGTTTTCTGATTTACTTGTACCAGTGAAAACTAGGGTTTCACTTTCTGGAGGCTCTAGCCACTAAAAAGGTGCACTCATGATGCCAATATGTTTTCTAGGATAGGGATTACTTCCCTAGGTAGTTTTTAAGATGAAATTATCTTCCAATAAAAATTTCTAATTTGCTTGTACGACAACAGTGACATTTTTGGTAACCTAGTGAAAGGTGCTCTATTCATTCAATCTCTGAAACAATGTTAAATTTAGAGATACATTTAAGTTCTTTTCAATTTACTAGACAATAATAGCATAAGAAAGATCACTTAAAGATACACAATCACAAGGTACACAACATTTATCCTAGGAAACCCTCATGGGGGAGAAAACCCAACAAAACATTCCTTAATATAGATAGCCAATACAATGCCAAGATAATAAAACAAACACTAGAGAATATCCAAGACTGAGCAATGTGACTCTCTCTTCCTTATTTCAACATCTGGTAACTGCAATTTCCTTTAAACTTGTGCACTAGATGAGTGACTTGAGTGAGTAAGCTAATGAGGTGCCTTCCACTCTTATTTATACTGGCTGGTAGGTGCTAGGGTGGTGTCTTTTCATCAAGCATGGCCGAATTATTCACTTAGTGGTTAAAACCACTTTAATTAGTCCTGGGGGGAGACTTCTTAATTAGAAACATACAATTACGGTTTGATGAATCCACAAAAGGGGATTTGGTCTTATAAAAATCTTGACATGATCAATCCACAAAATGGGATTGATCTGTAAGATAATAGCTCAATAATAAGTAGAATATTCTTTGAAGTTACAATATTTCAACAATATTGAAGAAAGAGGATGACAAGAGAAATGGAAAACAAATAATACAATTTGATAAACAAATCTCATGAATCTTTAATGGAAGAAATGATGATTACAAACATGCCCTTAGGCTAACAAATGGGCAACTAAATTGCTCCTCCAGCTCTCTCCTCTCTTGGATCATGAATCCCACCCTTTCCTTATCAAAATCCCCTTCACATATAGTGAATTATCTGTCTCTAATCTAAGGAGTTTGAAACCAAGGAGCTACAAAGGATCCTCCTCCATTTAGGAGTCAGTTACAAAATATTCCAACAACAACAGAACAATTTCCTATTTTTTGAGATCTGGTCTATTGTGATAAATGCATTTTGAAACAGGTCATGCTTCTTGATATGGTGATAGAACAGATTTCCCTCATGTCCAAATAAATCCTAGGAAACCATTATAATCCCTTCATATAGGTGGCATCCCTCCTACAGATCAGATTTATCAAACTTTTAGAGTTCGGACCGCCTTTGACAACATGCACTGTGAAATTTCCTGTAGGTCATGATTTCAACTTTTCTCCCAAAACACAAACTGGGTCAGGCTGAATGTTTTTTAGCAAGTCTGTGATATTATGATTCATATCCAAACAAAATTTCAGAAGAACCCAGATAGGGAGTTAAAAGTTATGATGAAATAATGACTCTGTTGTGTACTAATTTGTTGCAAACAATCCCAAAATACCAGTTCCCAACGCCTTTGACAACACATGCTGCAAACTTTCTTGTAGGTCCTTGTTTACCTCCAAAATGATTCCAAACTTTAAAAATTGCATAAGAAATTGGGAAAAAACTTCCATAGCTTGCTACAAATCTCTTTAAATAAGAATTAACCTTGGAGAAATCATATGAAGATGCTAAATTTAGCTCAAGACCCAAAATCATCACTTAAGCTGTAATTGTATGCACAACAATAGTTGGAGGATGAACAGGTTGTAAGTAGGAGATGAGAAAAGAAGAACATATTTATCCAACTTGGATGAGGAAGAAAACATGAAGAATTGAATCAACCTTGTGTAAAGCATAGGGTTTGTAACGCCAGTGGTTAAGTTCACAGTGCCAGTTTGCAATGCGAATTGAACTAGTTTTTTATGAAAAGCTTGCAAGATTTTCCACGTCTCAGGAGAAAAATATGAGTTGACAAGTCAAAACCTAGGACCTATATGAATCTGAATTGAGGAAGGTTTTATCTATCATAAAACATATAGTTTTCAATGTTATGCAACGTACAATTTACAGTGCAAAGTTATATAGTGGATAAGGTTATTTTTGCAAGAGAAAACTATAAATTGCTCCTTTTGTATAACGAACTTGAAAATGGTTAGGGTTTAGTATACCAATATTGACCCCTATTTATTTCATGATGATGAACACTATCATGACACCAATAATCCTACATGCACTAAGGTCAAAATTTTTGACTCCTGAACATTTCATGTGCTAACCCATGGAACCCCGGTTCTCCAACCTACTTCAACATTATGGTTCACACTTATCCATGAGACCCTGGTAGATGGTTGTACTTCCTCATAAAAATAATTGAGGACAATGCTTTCCTAAGGGGGATAGAATGTAGTGTATCTAGGGGGATAATATGGGCTACCTAGGGATATACACAAGGGGAATAATAGTACAGATGTATTTTTATGTATGGAGACCAATTTTAGTAAAACATGTCTAGTGTGAACACAATAAATGTAAGAGGGCTTACTATAAGGTTCCTCCTCTAGAATGTTCTTATAAGGTAGTTAGTAGTATAAAAGGAAGTATGAGAAATTTAATGGCCATAGTTGAACATTATTGTATTTGGAGCGTATATCATTAGGAGACCTTGTCATTGAAGAGGAAAGTGAATAGGAGTGGATCCCTTTCTTGAAAGGAAAAGTTCTAAAGTGTTTCCCTACCTTAAGGGTTTTGGTAATAATAAATAGTGGAAAATTTCTATATTTTTATCATATATTGTGTGTGTGATTCTATATTCATATATTTGGTATGTAACAAGTGGTATGAGAGCACTTTTTTCGGTCAAGAAAAGGGATAATTTTTTTCTATTTTTTGGTTTTTTAAAAGAAGAAGAAAAAATAGGGTTGTGACACTTAAATAAACTTGTATGTATTTCTAGAGAGAATTTGTAGAAATGGGTTGTATATATGAATTATTCTTGGAATAAAAACCAATTTCAATGTATTTTTATCCAAATAGGAGTTCGAGAGGTCAATATATTGCTAATTTAAAATTAACAATTTTTAGGGTTTTTACAAGGACAACTTTGTGGTTTTGCAGATTTCTGTAGAAATTAGTGAATAGATTTCCATAAAAAATATTGTAGATATGAGTTCCTATAAAAAAATAAACGAAGTTAAAAAAATATTGTTCAAATGAAAGCCCCAAAAGTGAAAATATTTTTGATTTAAAATCAACAGTTTTCAAGATTTTTCATGATGACCACAAGGCTGTAGAACTCATAAATTTTGACAGGGTGCTCAAATTGTTGTCATATTAGTGCCATCGGATAGAGGATTTTAATATATTTATTTTGGTATATTATATGTGGTTCTTCTGATGAATATGTTGTGTGTTACATAAATCCTCATGAGCCTAAACAACACTATGCAAGACATCAAAGACAACACTTGAAATACTCAAGAGGTCATAGCTAAAGGGTAGGAGATATATATTATGAAGACCATATTTCGTTACATATTGAAATAATATAATTAAGAAATATATTCTTGGTATGACTTCAAGGTTGATTATGATGATTTATATATGGATAATTGTCATTTTTAGGATGACAACCACTTTCATCCTCCATTTGATGACTCTACACCACCTTATGTAGAGCACATCCTAGAGAGAAGTTTAGATCCTTCTCTTAATAATATTTTTCATTTTTCTTATTCTCCAGTACTAGTGGATGATATTTTGGATGGATATATATATTTGGATCCAAATAACTAGTGTAGATATTTGGAGCACCATTTTCAATTAGCTATTGAGTTGTGATATCTTCAACGACGAGTTCACATGAGCACTTGGACATGGGACCTAGGATTATAGTGGATCTTGGACTAATTCAAAATGGTTTCTAACACTTGTACATGAGACAATTTTTCTCCAACCTACTTCAACATTATGTTCCACACTTATCGATGGGACCCTGGTATATGGTTTTACTTCCTGATAACAATCATTAAGGAAAACACTTTCCTAAGGGGTATGGTATGTAGTGTAGTTAGGGGGATAATATGGGGTACCTAGGGAGCTACCCAAGGGGAATAATAATAGAGACATATTTTTATGTATGGAGGGCCCTACATTTAGTAATTAAGGCCTAGTGTGAACATAATAGATGTAAGAGGTATTACTAGAAGGTTCCTCCTCTATAATTTTCTTAGAAGGTAGTTAGTATTATATAAAGAAGTATGAGAAATGGAATGGGAATAGTTGAATAGAATTGTATTTGGAGAGTATCTCATTAGGAGGTTTCCCCCTCGATGAGGAAAGTGAACATGAGTGGATCTCTTCCTTAAAAGGATTAGTTGTAAGGTGTTTCCCTACATTAAGGGTTTTGGTAATAATAAATAGTGGATAATTTCTATCTGTTTTCTCATATATTTTGTGTGTGATTCCATATTCATATCTACGGTACTTAACATAAAACCAAACATGGTAAAACCATTCTCAACCAAATTTGACGATGTTCAACCATAGTAAACAATGTCATTGATGCTGACCATGGTTGACTATGGATGACAATGTTTACTATAATTGAACATGGTTGACTTTAGATAGATGTCACAATGTGACATAACCATTAAGGAACATCACAATATAACATAAAATCAACAAACATACAAACACATGTGCATGAAAAACATATGTCTATGGTCAACCACTATAAATTAAACTTGACCATAGTTAACCAAGATGAATGTTACAATAAGACATAACCATCAAGGACCAACAAGCATTGTTAAACCATTGTCAAGAATGGTCAAACAAATTCAAAAATATTCGACCAAGTCACCCATAGTTAAACAACCTTAATAATTGTTGCAATGAAACATAACCATTAAGGAATGTATAAATTTGACATAAGTCAGCCAAGATGAACATTGCAATGTGACTAACCTGTGCAAAATGTGGTAGTGTGACATAAGTCATTTAATATCAACTATGGTTGTTGGCACAAGCCATTTTGGGGAACAACCCAACAATCAAGGAAGATAGTTAGAAAATGGACTAGAAAAGGAGCATACACCAAAGAACAAGGAAAAGAAGTGTGAGGAAGCAAGAAAGTCAAAAAGGGAATGGATCAACCGGGCGCATAAAATTAGAAAGTGGACAAACTTCACTCACTTAGGGTTTTTTTCATTATTGTAATAGGTTTTAACCCACTTTTGTATTATAATATGTATTGTAAGATATGAGGAAATCATGTTATGTTATTTCATGCGAGGAAGAGTTATTGCTTGAGCTATCTAGTTGTCAAGCTAGTTTTGGAGAAGAGTCAGTTTTTGAAAGATATGCATTGTAACTGAGGGTCAGTTCGCAACATGTGGAGCTTAGTGTGACACTGGTAATCCTCACATATACATGTGCATATCCTATGAACTTATGATGTAATGAACTTAGTGCAATGACTTGATGAAGATGAATAAAAGAGAAAATAATGCCATATCTTTGTGGACGTAACCCACGTGGGGTGAACCACAATACAAATGTGTGTCTCTATGTGGAATTTTTTTTTATTTCTTGCAATTAATTTGTTTATGATGAATGAATGAATCTAACAGAAGTAAAATGTAGAGCGCACTAGAATAAGTCATGATATTAATACATAATGAATGTTATTGATTGAACATGATTATAGAATGATATATCTAATATATATGAGGTATAACATATGTCTAACATCCCCATGAGAAACATCCCTTCCATGATTGCAGATATTTGGGTTCTGCAGTCACCCATAAGCCATCTCAGGTGAGACTTCATTGTGCACTCTATGTGCAGTGTTTCCTTCTGGTCTCCAGAAGGGTCGATGGTTTGCAGGGTTTTCCTGGAAACCTAAGGTAGAACCCTGGTTAGCCCAGCAATTCCAACAAGTGGTTCTGTTTCCGGATGGAACTGAGAAGATCAGATTGGAAGGGATTTTATGCGAAGGAAAGTGAAGAGAGTGCAATAGTAGAAGAGGATGTTCAGGACATGGAATCTAACTAAATAGGATATTGAAATATGGTTGGAAACAAAAGTGGTCGAGTTTACGAAGAAAGAGAATAGAAGTTCTAGGTATACACCGCACCAATATGTGCAGAGGTATGTATTTACTAATATTCATAAGGCATTTTTCTATTATTTTCTAGAGTTGCTGCAAGAGTGGATATTAATATTAAAGGATAATCACCCAACTAATCAGATACGACCAGTAGAGTGGACTACTAAGAATATTGGGCATTTAGAAAGAGTCAATAATAAATTCACACGTGTAGTGGATTTTTGGCTAGACAACATTATTGAAGAATTTATTACTGAGTTTGTGGTCAATACTGCAAAGTCATACACTGTTGCAGAGAAGGATTTTTTGAAGGGACTGAGAGGAAGGTATATTTGATCACTCTACACGTCGATCAATATTTTATTGCATGGTAAAGGCATGATGACAATGGAGTCAGACAAATAAATCACTTTGCATGCATGGGGAGACTAGGGGAAGCAATAAGGAATATTTGAGATATGGAGAGGGCTATGGAAAGAGGCCAGAATAAGGAAGAAATGGACGCCATTATGATGGATGAAGAACAGATCAAGGAAACAATGGGCAGAGTGAGAGTTATGCAAAATAGAAGACCCTACCAGTATAAGATCAATATGAAAAGAGGGTTGTAGCTAAGCGAGAGGGCTTGGACAATGATGAAGAGGAGGTAGAGGATCTCCATGATATGATAAAGATTAAGGAAATAACATGTTCCACATATGAGAGGAAAACTAGAGCTCAAGGGTCTGGTGCATAAGGCTCTCCATTCCATATCATAATTAGTGTGGAACCAACAATCAATAGTAGAAGGATCTTATTAGGACGAGGGTCCAGTGTAAATTCAAGTGGAAGTACAAATTCAACTAGTAGTAGTCAGTTATCTACACCATGTGGAGGTGGTAGTAAAACAAACTTTACAATGGATGGAGTATATCCAACTATTTGGTTACTAGAGTTTCATGGAGAAGGGTCGGAGGACCCAAATAAGAATTTGTTTATTGGTGAGAACATTTGGGTAGATAAGTAAATCACAGATGAAGTTATAAAAGTGTCATAGCTTGCAATCACATTTAGAGACCGTGCACTAGACTGGTATATGGGCCTCAAAGTAAACAACCCACAAGGAGAACCTACAACCATCACATATGTGAAAAAAGGAACCAATCAATGAATTCCAACGACCAAGTTCAGAGGATCAGTTCATGAATGAGATTATAGAAATCAAAATAAACATATATTTGTTAATTCACTATTGCCACATATTAAGTATCCATTTAGGCAACAAAAGTTCCAGATTCAGGCTAAGGATCTGCAAGAAGCCTTGCAATTGGAGGAGAATAAATATAAACATACAGATCTAGATGTAAAAGATATGAGAGTAGATCTCAAGAATATAACATTTCAATTGATTCAGAACAAAGGTAAGGAGAATAGGGAATATGTCTGGTGTACATTATGCGTAATAGAAGGACATCATAATAACGAGTTCCCAACATTTTTGCAGTACTTGGGAGTAGGAATTCCAAATCCTTTAACTACAAGAGGACCATGGTGTGAAATATGTAGAACAAATGAACATTATCCCTATCATTGTCCCGTGATGCAAAAGTATAAAATAATTCCCAAGAGCACATTCTGTAATTTATGCAAGTCTGTAGCACATGAAGATAAGGATTATTGAACCCTGGAAATAATGAAGGAGAGGACCTCAGATGCATATAAGATGCAATATGAACATATGACATGTCCTCTTATGAAACGGTATAATAATGTGTAGTAGTTTGTATCACCACCACAATACAATAATGCACAACAATATAACCAGGAACCAGATTACAATACACTAAGCGCATAAAATCAAGGTAACAAAGGAGGAGGTAGTGGAGGAAGAGGATTTGGAGGAGGTAGAGACCCTGTAACATGTCACAATTTTTAGAAACCTCAAAATTATGGAAAGTATTTTCCACAACCACCAATGACATGCATGCATTGTCACACAATAGATCACAATAAAAAATAATATCCGACACTTCTGATAAAAATACAGGAAAAGAGGAACCAAAATAACCATAATTTTCAATGGATTGTTGCATAAACCAGAGGAGATGATGGGAAGAAGATCAATATAGTTACTAGAGGTGGAACCAGAACAAGATCATATGCAAAAAAGAAGAATCAAGACTAGCACCAGTGGGTCAGAAATAATACAATACCTGAACAACATTTTGATGCGCAGAAGGAAAATGAGACATTCAAGGAGGCCAGCCAAGAGATTTTTAAGGATAATATTGCTTCTACTTCAGGCACAAATCCAATACATGAAGTACCAATATATGACCTACCTCATTTATTTGATCAAACCAATAGAGATTAGTCTTAAAAACAAGTAAGTAATCTAAGAAACATTTTGGGTTCTGTTGACGGGCGAAATTGACCGTCCGTCAACTGGGAGAGTGGAACCGGTCCAGGGTTGTCTAATAACCCAATCCGTTTGGAATGGACCACCCTGACGAGTTTAACGGCTCCGTTGGCCGCTCTAAGGTCTTAAGAAAACCAAAGAGAAAACTAATCTAAACTAACTAATCTAACTAAAACAAATAAAACAAACTAAACTAAAACTAACTACAAGAAACTAACTAAAACTAAATAAAAGAAACTAAACTAATTAAAACTAATAAAACAAATAAAACAGACTAATACATAAACTACTCTAACTAGTCCATCCGCAAACTACTAATTACACTTATAATAACTCAAATCAACTATCTAATTACCAGCTGCAATATTACTTATTCACAAATGTACACTATAAAAAACCTAATATATTATATCTAATTATACATCTAAATATCTAAAATAAACTACTAATGAAAACAGTAAACAAACAAGCAACTAGCTGACCTGAAAACACTTCCAGTTCGTCCTGTGTATGATGACTTGAAGCTGATTGGCGGAAGTAAACTCACACCAGTTAGTCCAAATGCTTCTCATAAACGATCTGCGCTGCTCTATGGGTTGTTTACAGGACAAACAAGACATAAAAATCATAACAATTATATGATTTATAAATCTCTGCAACAAGGGAAACCTGTTATGCAAAAACTTATACTTAATAATTCAACTTATGAAGAAGAGAAATCTGTCGTTCACAAACTGAATCAACAATTGTTATGTTCTTTAAATACTAGAAGAAATCAGATATGGATCACAGTGATTAAATTATATCATTTGCAAAAGACTAAGATGTCAAAAGTAGTCATTAACCAAGTGCAAATTGATATACACAACATGACACAAAAAATTGATATAATGAGAAGCAAAAGCTGTAACAAAACACCAAGTTCTGTCTCAGACTGTATTAAAACTTCATATCCTTGTTCTCCCCTGAATGAGGATGATCATTATTACAAAAATGATAAGTATATATAAGTCTATCCACAGGGTAAAACCTCCCTGTAGATAATATCAAACAGTTTTACATAATCTGGGAGATATCCCAAAAATCAACTAAACTAGGAAAATGAAATGCAAGTGAAATATTCCAAAGATCTCCTAACTGCTCATTAACTCAACTACAATTCGAATTTAACCGCAATAGGCCAAAAATATCAAATTAGAAAGATATTCCATCAACAAAACAACAAAAATCTAATCTTACAGATTTAGCTACAGAATCATCTGATTCTGTAGCTAGTCTAAAAAAACACATAGGACTAGATAGAAATCAAATGAAATATTTCAAAAGAATCAAATCCAATTTAATTTTATTTTAATAAATATCCAAAATGAATCACTATAATTCTTAACAAAATCAAAAGGATTAAATAAAAATAGGGTAAAAATGCTCTGTTTTTAGTTGCCATAAAATCGGGTCAAATATTAACCGAACTGTTTCATGTCGAATTAAATCAATGGTGAATCATATCGAATAAGATATGATTTAACTCAACACAATCATAATCGATATAATCATGCTGTCAAAATGGGCATACGATTCATGCTATTTCAATCAAATACCAATATGGACAAACTGTTACGATTATTGCCAAACATTCATAACAACATCAAACTTCGCCATAGATTTCAATCATTGAGCGTTTACTCAGTCAACAAACAAGATCATGAAATAATCGTAACCATCAACATCGATGATAACCATAAAATGGGCAACAATGAAATCGGATTGTGACTGAGTCAAAAATAGAAACAAATCGCAATGCTGGGCATAGTCATTTTCGTTCCCAAATCAAATTTAAAAAATATATTTGTTGCAATATGAACCGAGCTGATAACGCGGTCAAAGGATGTGACTCGAACAGTTGCAATTTGGTTATGCATTAATAAAATGATATTCGAATTGGTCAAAAGACACGGGATATAACGTGATAACAGTCATGCCAACCATATCGTATAGAATATAACCAATTCAAATCGAACCATTGACTGTGTTCACAATTGGAATACCAGAAACAACGTGTGTTTAGTAAAGAATAGAAATGATTTCAATTAGCAATAGAGTATCCAATTCAAGCCAAATTAAAACAAACAAATCCATATCACGATCAATCAAATCAAAGCTAAATCCAAGCAAAGCTAATCCGGGAAATGAAATTCGATTTAATCAAAACAAAAATAGTGCATGCTTATGTGTCAAAACAAATCCATGCTATACACAGAGATAATTAGTTTATCATATAAACAGGTGATAGACATACCAGTGAGGCTGCTCGGGCTATGTCAATTTTGAATTAATGACCACTGTAGCTGACTCTACGTTCTTGAACAAAATCGAACCTGTCGTTCTCTGTTTCTTGTCAGCGGTTTGAAGCTCATCCTTTTGCTTGGTAAGCCTTGCAACTTGATCCTCCAAGTAGTGAATCCTGGACTGTAGCATTGGCACATCGAGATAATACCTTTCTAATCATGAGCCACACTGATCACATGGTGGAGCAGCTGGTTGAGATAGAGCAGGAGGGGGTTTTGATGAGTCACCGGGGGTTTCACGAGGCATTTCAATGCCAGGGTAATCAGGGTCATTTCGCAAGCAAGGTGGTAGGTTTTTGACAAAATTGTATGAGGGTTTGTCGCATAGACCTTCAGAATAGGGAAGCTCACTTGCCAGGTAACGTTCCACCTCAGAGTCAGAATCTTCACTCACCATGATAGGGTTAGGGTTGACAGGAGGTCTCAGTTTGTTTCTTGCCATGTGAGAGATCATCCGTGTAGTCTTTTTGCCTTTGGAATTCACGGTAGGTTTGGCCTTAGGCCTTTTAGCCCCGGGTTTAACATTTTCCACATCCTTGGTAACAGAGTTGGGTAGGGGTTTAGGCAACAAAGCGCCATAAGGGATAGGGGGTATAGCTTTGTCCTCGAATAGTACATGTTTATCAACCTGCAGTGGATTTGAATCCACAAAATTATTGCGCACAAGGAAATCATTCCAACAGTCTCGATGTAACCCCAAATGATAAACCACAAGCATTTTAATTAACCCAAAGTGAAAAAGGCTATTATCGGCCTGGCTCTATTTGTATCTTTTAGACATTTTAAACAAACTCCTATGCAAGTAATGAGGCATATTAAGCTCATATCCCATGAAAACCATAAGAAGCTGAAGGTGGTACAAGAAAACGAAACCATACCGTCCCTCGCAAGTGATGAACTACTTGGTTATCATCAGCAAGTCGTGCCAAAGTTGCTTGAGCATATTCGCGGGTAAACCTTTGTCACATGGGTTCACCTTTCGAGACTGGAAGAGCAATGTCCACGGGACATCTTCCACTTTGCAATTTTTTGACCATTTCTATCCAGTAGCAGGAAGACCGGTAGCTACACTAAGAAATTGCTCGTCAATTTCTAATTGCACATCCCCAACCTTGGCTCGGCAGCCATCAAAGGTTAACGCGAATTGCCGAGCCACACCAGGGTAAAAGCCATCAAACTTTTGTATGAACGGGAGCCATCCAAATTATTCAAGGTCGCTGTAACCACCGTCGAACATCAACAAAGCTTGGCAACCATTGGGTTCAACCCTTATGACTGGAGCCATGGTACGGGCTCATGGTAGGGTTTGGATTGAACACAACAACATAGGAGCAAAATCGTTTGGGTTAACAACTATGAGCGCTGAAAGGGGAGGCAAATTAATTGTGTGTGCGAGGGTGGTGGGATTATCACCGCCATGCAGTATAGTAATGGCACAGTACAACACTGTTTAATTAATCATGACATCACTTCAAACCATATTAATCGGCCAACCCAAAAGTTAAGCGGTGGATGGTATACCAATACGCCAATGTAATGTTTGAAACCATGAACGTTCAATCAAACTCAAAGTTAAATGTGCGCCAATGTAATAATTCAAATCACTTAAATCAAAACCAAATGTTTAACCAATGCGCCATTGTATAACTTCAAACTATTTTCATGAAATCAAACTCATATGTTACCCATGCGCTTGTTGCATTATGTGTAATCAAAGTTTATAAAACAATGTGACAAGAGATAAAATCGATGAGCCAAGAGATGATAATAATAAGGATCACATCATACAAAAACCAAAATCAACCATGACCCCTATATAATCAAGTATAACCCTCAATGCCTTATCAATTAAATAAAATTAAAGGTGTGCAATCAAAGTAAGAACAGGTGAATAGGCACAGTTTGAAAATCTCATCAACCACATGATAAACCAAAGGTAAACTGCCACTCAAAATATCAACGAGAAGATCATGACAATTCAAATAACGATAGAGGAGTTTTCACGCTTTCAGTCGTGAAAATTAAATGGAAACCCATTTGCAAGTGTCGCATGAAAATATTGTCTTTTTGCCAAATGCGACGATAATTTGAAGTTCAAAAGACAAAGGTGTAGGCAACTTATCGGGTAATAGAAAAAATTGAATTGGCTGCCAACAATGGTGACGCACTGGGAGAAGTAGTTATCTCTGTCAAAAGAAATAAATTCAGATAAGGACAGTTCAGAAAATTCAACTCAAAAATAACAACCAGAAAATTGTACTAACATCTTCGTTAACTATCTTTTCCAGCAGTGTTTTAAAAGATGAAAACCAGATAACAGTCCTTAAGATCAGTAAGTCATGATATTAAAGAAAAATATTCGATACTGTTGGCATGGCCACTGCTGCCAGCAAGCGTCCATAGCCTCGACAGGGTTGCCATTTATCCCACTCTGACGTATGTATCCATTTAGGAAGTTCTAAATCAGAATAAAGGACATTAAAGAGGTTTCTTTTATTTTTTTGCAGATTTTCATGTACCCGACATTGCTTCGCTGCCAGCGATCCTGTTCAGTACCCCGACGAAGTTGCCTTGGCGCCATGCATGCATTTACCCACTGCCACCAGACCTGTTCAGTATCCCGGCGGGTTTACAGACACTTCCCACAGCTCATGTTCGTAATTTATTGTTGTTTTGTTTTGAGATATAATGAGCGGGGTGACGCTGAAAATCATGATTTGTTAAACACATATATTTTTATTTTTTTTAGACCTCATCAGAATTTTTTAGCACTGTCCTTTATCAGATCTAGAGATGTTTTATTTGCAAAAACAACTTCCTAAGACAGGGAGACATCTTCTGAGTCATTCCTTTACGGAATAGGGACAGCGTAAAAAGATAATAGATGATCATGACAAACTTTGCATCAGAGATTGAAATCGGTAAACTTCTTTCAAACAACAAATTTTTCCAACATGAATATATATACCATTGATGTTTGTACAGATTTTTCAGAAGTTATTTCAACGAGGGCATTTTCTATCGTCTTGGTCTGAATAGCTCTGCATACAGGTATGTAAATTTTCCAAAATCAGAAGATAAGCTGATAAATTCAAAGCAAAAACCAAAATCAGAAAGTAAACGAAAAAGCAAACAAAAGCAGAAATATGTGCATAATATACAAGGATAGATCTCAGGCAAAGTATCTTTTCAGGGCCTGCCCATTCACCGGGTAGGTGTCAAGCTGCCCTTCAAGATTCTGTAATCGAAAGGAACTAGGACCCAACTTTTCAGCAATTAAAAATGGTCCAAGCCATAAGTTTTGAAATTTGGTATGCTCACCCTTTCCTTCGTGTGGTTTGTCCCACTTTAAGACGAGGTCGCTTACTTCAAAATTCCTATCCGAAGCAGAATTAGAATCGAACCAACTCTTAATCAGTTGTTGATGTTGATTTAACTTACGCTTAGCTTGGGCTCTTTCTTCTTCTAGCTTCATCAAAGAATTAATCCGGTTTTCCAGAGGGGGACAATCTTCTTCTTGGAATTTTTGTGATAACTGAAGCGAAGGAAGAAGAACGTGGGGTGGCAGAATCACTTCTCTACCATAAACGAGAAAGAAGGGGGAGTTTCCTATAGCATCTTTGGGTGTTACCCTATCAGCCCGCAGTGCGTTCAGCAAAGCGTTGTGCCAATTCTTGTGATTTTCAGCCACTGTTCTCTTTATTATTTTGATCAAGTTCTTGTTTGTTGATTTTGCCAATCCATTTCCCTGTGGATAGTAACTAGCAGAATCGTTCAGCTTAATTCCTTTTTCCAAAGAGAACTCGCTCATCTCAAGAGAAGAAAAGTATGAAGCGTTGTCAAAGACTAGACAATCAGGGATACCGAAACGAGTGATGATATTCGAATTCAAAAAGGCAATTACCTGACTGGTGTTAATGGTTTTTAGTGCAGCAGCTTCAAACCATCGAGTAAAGTAATCTGTGGCTGTCAAAATATACTTGTGTTGTTGCAAGGAAGGAGGGTTAACTAGACCTATGATATCAAGGCCCAATTGCTGGAAAGGAGAATCTACTGAGACGGGTTGCAAGGGAAAGGATGGTTTTTGTAACCGCCCTGATGCCTTCTGACAAATGATACACTTACGACATAAAGCATGGGCATCCCTAAACAACGTGGGCCAGTAGTAACCGACTCTCAAAACCTTATGAGCAGTGGTATCACCACCAAAGTGACCACCAGCTTCTCCGGCGTGAAACTCAAGCAAAACTTTTTCTACTTCATCTTTCTCAAGACAACGCATCAGTATGCCATCGAAGTTCTGATGAAACAGTACACCGTTAATTAGATGAAAGGAGGTAGACTTTAGTCTCAACGCTCTTATTTTAGTGGGTTCTAAGTGATGGGGTGCTGACCCATGTTCAAGACAGAATCTAATATCGTCGTACCAAGGACTTACGAGGTTTTGTGTGCAATAGATCATACTTTGATTGTCTTATTCTTGGTTCGATATATCACTATCTTCTTGCTGTCCTGTTTCCGAATCAATGACCAATTTACATAACCCTTGGCCTCTCACGATCTAGGTTGGGGTGATCTCTAAGTCATATTCCTTCAAGGAGGTGACCCAATTAGCTCTCTTCTCTCCTAACTCCTTCTGCACTAACAAGTTCCTTACAGCGGGGTAGGGGACGATGAATTTCGTCCTTGACTTCAAAAGATAGGACCGGAAATGCTTAACTGCTTTGGAAACAACGAAGGCTTGCCGATCAACTGTTGGGTAGTTAAGTTCATCACCTTTGAAAGAGGAACTCATAAAGGCGATGGGTACTTCATTATTTTCGGCATTCTTCTGAGTTAGGACTGCGGCATAGGAACGGTCAGAGGCAAAAGTATAGAGTGTAAAATCTTGAGAGAAGTCAGGGCTCATGAGAGACGGAGCGTCTATTATAGCCTTCTTTACTGCATTAAAAGCTTGATTTTCTGTGTCCCCAGTGATATTGGGTGTCTTTCTTAATCAGGTTCTATAGAGGTTTGACCATTTCAGAGAAGCTAGGGACGAATCTTCTCACGAAGTTAGTCTGGCCTAGGAAAGACTGCATGGATTTTTTGGATGTAGGTGGTGGAATTTTAGCAATGACTTGGGTCCTCTTGGGGTCAATAATCATTCCATCGCTAGACACAATAAACCCTAGTAATTTACCTTGTTCTACTACAAAGATGGACTTTTTGGGGTTCAAGGAGATGCCGTATTTACGACATCGTAGCAGAACGGCTCGCAAGTGAGCTAGATGATCGTCTTTGTTTTTAGAATACACGGTCACATAATCTAAGTAAACTACTATGGAGTGATTGATTAAGCCTCTAAAAGCAATGTCCATTGCTCTCTGAAAGGTAGCGCCGACATTAATCAATCCAAAGGGCATTTTACGATATGCATAAGTGCCCCACGGGGTACTGAAGGTAGTTTTGAGTTGGTCTGGTGGAGACATCAAGACTTGGTTGTATCCAGAGAAACCATCCAATAAAGATAGCCTCTCGGAGCCAGATACTTGTTGAAGAATCTGTTCCATGGGTGGCACAGGATAGTTGTCTTTATCAGACGCTCTATTAAGGTTGTGGAAATCGACGCAAAGTCAAATTTCCCCATTTTTCTTCCGAAATGGGACAAGGTTGGATACCCATTGAGTGTGTCTAACAAGAAAAATTGTTTTAGCATTTAGGAGTTTATTCAATTCTTTTTGAACAGTCGGTTCTAGTTTAGGGTGCATCTTCCTCAGTTTCTGTTGGAAGGGTAAGGTTTGGGGCTTCATCGGGATGACATGCTGTATGATATTAGGATCGAAGGTCTTAAGATCATTATACGTCCATGCAAAAACATCCTTAAATTCTTTAAACAATTTAACAAAAGCATCTTTTTCTTGTTTAGAACATCCCAAGCCTAGATTGATGTATTGAGGATTTTCATCGGTTCCCAAATTCACCTTTTCATAAGATAACGAGGAACTATTGGTTTTACAATTGACCGTATTTTTAAATTTATCTTCAAAATCATAAAACTTTTCAAGTCTAATTACAGATTTCGGGATCGGGTTTACCATGTCTGATAGAGCTTCAGGAGATTTCGGATCAGGTATTACCGTGAAGTCGCGCAAATTGTTGTCATGTGTGTGTTCATCTATCACTTCACCTTGGAAGGTTTCTTCCATGTGTAGAAAGCTGATAATCTGCTGATCATCGTCAAATACTCTCCAGTTGGTGACGTTATTGGGAATGGATGGACGAAACAACAACTCAATGGAGAACGCGTCTGGAGACAAGCCTTCTGCAGGAAGAAGTTTAGAATCTACATTAGCTAGTAAATATGCTTCTGAGTTATTAGATCTAGGAATGGAATTTATATTAAAAGAAGAAAATTTACTCATTAAATTCCATACCTCGGACTGGTAGCTTTTGAGATGCGGAGAAAGATAGTGGATAGAATTTCTCACCTGTCTAACCACTATTTCGGAGTCGCCAAAAACGGTTAAATTTTGAATGTTCATGTCCAAAGATTTTCTGAGACCTTGTAGTAAAGCCTCATATTCTGCAGTATTGTTAGTACATTCAAATTCCAACCGACATGCTATCAATGTTTTGTTACCTGCCGGATCGATAATGATGCAGCCTGCTCCGGCTCCTTCTTTAGACTTTGACCCGTCGAAATACAGAGACCAAATTTGATTTGCATCGGGTTCATGAAATTGTTGTGTGGAAGATGTGGGCTGCACAAATGCTACGATATCGGATTTCTGTTATGGATTGATGATAGGTGAAACCTCGGCCACGAAGTTGCCGAAGAAAGTGTCGATCCCTTGTACTTCAGGTGAATCAGCAGGAGGTACGTATGGTTCATTAGAATCATTCAAGTCCGTGACCGTGAACTTAAGGTAGCGCTCACGGTTTACACTGATTTTATTAGGCTTGCCATTTTTTGGAAGCCATAGATGAGACCAATCTATTGCGAAGTAACCATGTAGTTGCTCTGACCAGTCCCTGCTTAAAAACATACCATACACTTCCGGAATATCCACAACGATTATATCAATAACTTGATGAACTTTGGGGTTAGATGATAATCTAATCAATACATTTTTTAGTTCGCCTATAACATTCACATTTGTCCCATCAAGTTGTATGATTTTCAAAGAAGAGGGTTCAACTTCAGCGTTAATTTTCTGGCATACAGACCAAGGCATCACATTAGATGACGCCCCTGAGTCAACAATACAATTATGCACGTTTCTATTGAAAATCTTGAAAGTTAAAAGAAAAGGAGGTACATTCTTGCGAGTGCTAAGGGTAGTGGCTTGTGGCTTCTTACTCGCAATCTCCGAGGCTACTTTATCTACATTATTTACATTATTTACATTAGGACTTCCTTTATCTTGAGGATCAGGATTGTTTTTAGTGGAAGTCTTCTGGGGAACTTTGCTTTGCACGACCTTGTTACCATTGGAATTACCATTCTTGCCATTCTCCGAAATATTCTGTAACAAAAATGGAAATTTCAACAACTCATAAATAGAAATGTTAGCCCTTAATTTTTTAAGATCTTCAATGACATCATAATCTAATTTAGGGTTCACATTATTCTGTTTCGGCTCAACTGACTTAGATTGCTTTGGAGGTGAAGTTGTAGTGTTTTCGGAAGAAGGTTTATTTGCAATGTTACTCCTAGTGTTATAAGGATGGACAGTCTCGAAGTTGGCTTGGAAGATGCTGTCTGAGAAGTGTCCAAAAATGTTTGGGGAAGTCTCTTCTTCTTGAGTCGTCTCTGGTTCAACTACCTCTTCGGGAATCTCAGGAGGCATCAATTTATCTTGGGCTTCTAGAATTGTTTGAAGAGCGCATTGCAAACTTTCTAGATTAAGGCCTTCGTTGGTTGGGTTAGGTCGGTTGGTAGGAAAAGGATTTCAGAAAGGAGGTTTGTAGGGCCCTTTACTCGAGGAAGCTTCTTCAGTCGATCTTTTTAAGTCTATAACTTGATTCGACAATTTTTGTACAACTTTGGTCAAGTTTTCCAAATCAGAGTTTTCAGGTTGTGTTTTACTTTGTGTCAGTCTTTGGAGGATTTCGATCTTCTTTTTGGAAGAAGAACTAGTCTCAGTTTCGTTGCTAGAAGAGTCCTTAAGACTAAGTATGTCTTTTTCAATCTGGCTGGCCTCCTCGAAGGCTTCTAACAACGTCACTTTCTTAGAACGTTTAACCCAAATAGCTATACTTTGATGCAATGCTTTAGTGTAGTAAGCAATTATAAGACTCTCAACAGGCATAGAATCAACAATGATTCGATTTTTAAGCGTTAAGAATCTTTGATTGAAATCTTTAAATTTTTCTTTTGGGTTCATTTTTAAGCTAGAAAGATCCATGACCAAGACTTCTGGAGGCTTACCGTCTCCGAACTTTTCCAAAAAGCATGAATCAAAATTTTCCCAAGACACGATGGTATGGGGTTGTTGGGAAAAGTACCAAGTGGATGCATTACCCTCGAACGTGTATGGGAACAACCTACAGACAACGTCTTCATGCTCAACATTACGAAGTCTAATGGCTAACATAAATTTTTTGATATGATCTTCAGCTATCTGTTTTGAATCAGGATCAAACTTGGGAAGCCATTTCTCCGGGTGCTTAGGTAATGGGTGTTGGGCTCCAGGCACGGCTACGGCATCCTGGTCCAACCAAGGTCTTGCAGGGTTGTTCTGATTTGCCATTGGTGTGTTGGGTGTGGAAGGTTGTGAAGGTGACTTGATTTCGTCGGAAGAGGAATCTCCTCCAGAAGAGGAAGGACATGAGGGGGGAGGTGAAGGCGGAATACCAGATCCTCCTGCAGCAGGAGTGTCGATTGGGTTTGAAGGGTTTTCAGCGGGATTATTGAAACCGAGATGATCTCTGATGTTAGAGAACTCTAAAGGTTGATCCAACGGACAATTAGGTTGTCTCAAACGGGCAAAAGCACTATGTGTTCTTATGAGAGACTACCGAACAATCTCAAATACGTCACTGGCTGCAGGATTGGGAGTCACTAGTTCAACCGTGAGTGGTGGATCGTTGTTGGGAGCGGTTGCTATTTGAGGGGGACTATTATTGTTTGAATGGCTTCTAGTCACTATAGGTGTGTGATTAGGTGGGGGAGGAGTCTTGCGACCACCTCGTTCCATTAATTAAATTCAGGCCCTCCTTCTAGCGCCATTTATTGACGGGCAAAATTGACCGTCCGTCAACTGGGAGAGTGGAACCGGTCTGGGGTTGTCTAATAACCCAAGCCATTTGGAATGGACCACCCTGACGAGTTTAACGGCTCCGTTGGCCGCTCTAAGGTCTTAAGAAAACCAAAGAGAAAATTAATCTAAACTAACTAATCTAACTAAAACAAATAAAACTAACTAAACTAAAACTAACTACAAGAAACTAACTAAAACTAAATAAAAGAAACTAAACTAATTAAAACTAATAAAACAAATAAAACAAACTAATACATAAACTACTCTAACTATTCTATCCACAAACTACTAATTACACTTATAATAACTCAAATCAACTATCTAATTACCAGCTGCAATATTACTTATTCACAAATGTACACTATAAACAACCTAATATATTATATCTAATTATACATCTAAATATCTAAAATAAACTACTAATGAAAACAGTAAACAAACAAGCAACTAGCTGACCTGAAAACGCTTCCAGTTCGTCCTGTGTATGATGACTTTGAAGCTGATTGGCGGAAGTAAACTCACACCAGTTAGTCCAAATGCTTCTTGTAAACGATCTTCGCTGCTCTATGGGTTGTTTACAAGACAAACAAGACATAAAAATCATAACAATTATATGATTTATAAATCTCTGCAATAAGGGAAACCTGTTATGCAAAAACTTATACTTAATAATTCAACTTATGAAGAAGAGAAATCTGTCGTTCACAAATTGAATCAACAATTGTTATGTTCTTTAAATACTAGAAGAAATCAGATATGGATCACAGTGATTAAATTATATCATTTGCAAAAGACTAAGATATCAAAATTAGTCATTAACCAAGTGCAAATTGATATACACAACATGACACAAAAAATTGATATAATGAGAAGCAAAAGCTGTAACAAAACACCAAGTTCTGTCTCAGTCTGTATTAAAAATTCATATCCTTGTTCTCCTCTGAATGAGGATGATCATTATTACAAAAATGATAAGTATATATAAGTATGTCCACAGGGTAAAACCTCCCTGTGGATAATATCAAACAGTTTTACATAATCTGGGAGATATCCCAAAAATCAACTAAACTAGGAAAATGAAATGCAAGTGAAATATTCCAAAGATCTCCTAACTGCTCATTAACTCAACTGCAATTCGAATTTACCTGCAATAGGCCAAAAATATCAAATTAGAAAGATATTCCATCAGCAAAACAACAAAAATCTAATCTTACAGACTTAGCTACAAAATCATTTGATTCTGTAGCTAGTCTAAAACAACATACATGACCAGATAGAAATCAAATGAAATCTTTCAAAAGAATCAAATCCAATTTAATTTAATTTTAATAAATATCCAAAACGAATCACTATAATTCTTAACAAAATCAAAAGGATTAAATCAAAACAAGGTAAAAATGCTCTGTTTTTAGTTGCCATAAAATCGGGTCAAATATTAACCGAAATGTTTCATGTCGAATTAAATCAATGGTGAATCATATGGAATAAGATACGATTTAACTCAACACAATCATAATCGATATAATCATGTTGTAACAATGGGCATACGATTCATGTTATTTCAATCAAATACCAATATGGACAAATTGTTACGATTATTGCCAAACATTCATAACAACATCAAACTTCGCCATAGATTTGAATCGTTGAGCGTTTACTCAGTCAAAAAACAGGATCACGAAATAATCGTAACCATCAACAGCGATGATAACCATAAACTGGGCAACAATCAAATAGGATTGTGACTGAGTCAAAAATAGAAACAAATCGCAATGTTGGGCATAGTCATTTTCGTTCCCAAATCAAATTTAAACAATATATTTGTTGCAATATGAACCGAGCTGATAACGTGGTCAAATGATGCGAATCGAACAGTTGCAATTTGATTATGCATTAATAGAACGATATTCGAATTGGTCAAAAGACACGAGATATAACATGATAACAGTCATGCCAACCATATCGTATAGAATATAACCAATTCAAATCGAACCATTGACTGTGTTCACAATTGGAATACCAGAAACGTGTGTTTAGTAAAGAATAGAAACGATTTCAATTAGCAACAGAGTATCCAATTCAAGCCAAATTAAAACAAACAAATCCATATCACGATCAATCGAATCAAAGCTAAATCCAAGCAAAGCTAATCTGGGAAATGAAATTCGATTTAATCAAAACAAAAATAGTGCATGCTTATGTGTCAAAACAAATCCATGCTATACACAAAGATAATTAGTTTATCATATAAACAGGTGATAGACATACCCGTGAGGCTGCTCGGTCTATGTCAATTTTGAATTAATGACCGTTGTAGCTGACTCTACGTTCTTGAACAAAATCGAACCTGTCATTCTCTGTTTCTTGTCAGTGGTTTGAAGCTCATCCTTTTGCTTGGTAAGCCTTGCAACTTGATCCTCCAAGTAGTGAATCCTGGACTGTAGCATTGGCACATCGAGATAATACCTTTCTAACCATGAGCCACACTGATCACATGGTTGAGCAGCTGGTTGAGATAGAGCAGGAGGGGGTGTTGACGAGTCACCGGGGGTTTCACGAGGCATTTCAATGCCGGGGTAATCAGGGTCATTTCGCAAGCAAGGTGGTAGGTTTTTGACAAAATTGTATGAGAGTTTGTCGCATAGAACTTCAGAATAGGGAAGCTCACTTGCCAGGTAACGTTCCACCTCAGAGTCGGAATCTTCACTCACCATGATAGGGTCAGGGTTGACCGGAGGTCTCGGTTTGTTTCTCGCCATGTGAGAGATCAGCCGCCCAGTCTTTTTACCTTTGGAATTCATGGTAGGTTTGGCCTTAGGCCTTTTAGCCGCAGGTTTAACATTTTCCACATCCTTGGTAACAGAGTTGGGTAGGGGTTTAGGCAACAAAGCGTCGTAAGGGACAGGGGGTATAGCTTTGTCCTCGGATACTACAGGTTTATCAACCTGCGGTGGATTCAAATCCACAAAATTATTGCGCACAAGGAAATCATTCCAACAGTCTCGATGTAACCCCAAATGATAAACCATAAGCATTTTAATTAACACAAAGTGAAAAAGGCTATTATCGGCCTGGCTCTGTTTGTATCTTTTAGACATTTTAAACAAACTCCTATGCAAGTAATCAGGCATATTAAGCTCATAGCCCATGAAAACCATAAGAAGCCGAAGGTGGTACAAGAAAACGAAACCATACTGGCCCTCGCAGGTGATGAACTGCTTGGTTATCATCAGCAAGTCGTGCCAACGTTGCTTGAGCATATTTGCGCGTAAACCTTTGTCACATGAGTTCACCTTTCGAGACTGGAAGAGGAATGTCCACGGGACATCTTCCACTTTGTAATTTTTTTACCATTTCTTTCCAGTAGCAAGAAGACCGGTAGCTACACTGAGAAATTGCTCGTCAATTTCTAATTGCACATCCCCAACCTTGGCTCGGCAACCATCAAAGGTTAACGCGAATTGCCGAGCCACACCAGGGTTAAAGCCATCAAACTTTCGTATGAACAGGAGCCATCCGAATTCTTCAAGGTCGCTGTAAGCACCATCGAACATCAACAAATATTGGCAACCATTGGGTTCAACCCTTACGACTGGAGCCATGGTACGGGCTCATGGTAGGGTTTGGATTGAACACAACAACACAGGAGCAAAATCGTTTGGGTTAACAGCTATGAGCGCTCAAAGGGGAGGCAAGTTAATTGCGCGTGCGAGGGTGGTGGGATTATCACCACCATGCAGTATAGTAATGGCACAGTACAACACTGTTTAATTAATCATGACATCACTTCAAACCATTTTAATCGGCCAACCCAAAAGTTAAGCGGTGGATGGTATACCAATACGCCAATGTAATGTTTGAAACCATGAACGTTCAATCAAACCCAAAGTTAAATGTGCGCCAATGTAATAATTCAAATCATTTAAATCAAAACCAAATGTTTAACCAACACGCCATTGTATAACTTCAAACTATTTTCATGAAATCAAACTCATATGTTACCCATGCGCTTGTTGCATTATGTGTAATCAAAGTTTATAAAACAATGTGACAAGAGATAAAATCGATGAGCCAAGAGCTGATAATAATAAGGATCACATCATACAAAAACCAAAATCAACCATGACCCCTATATAATCAAGTATAACCCTCAATGCCTTATCAATTAAATAAAAGTCAAGGTGCGCAATCAAAGTAAGAACAGGTGAATAGGCACAGTTCAAAAATCTCATCAACCACTTGATAAACCAAAGGTAAACTGCCACTCAAAATATCAACGAGAAGATCACGACAGTTCAAATAATGATAGAGGAGTTTTCACGCTTTCAGTCGTGAAAACTAAATGGAAAACCATTTGCAAGTGTCGCATGAAAATATTGTCTTTTTGCCAAATGTGACGATAATTTGAAGTTCAAAAGACAAAGGTGTAGGCAGCTTATCGGGTAATAGAAAAGATTGAATTGGTTGCCAACAGGTTCTTGCCTAAATATATTGAATGATAAAACATCTCTATAAGTATTACAAAGTCTATTATAAAAGTGCAATTTTGGAGAAGAAATGAAACTAGAACAAAAGACAGTCAATCAGGTCCATAAGAAGAGAAGAAAAAGTAGGGAGTTCAGGTTGAATGAAAATATTGGAGACTTTAACATGGGTGAAATAATATTAGACTTGGGGTCTGAGGTAAATGTTCTGCCTCAGAAGACATAAGAAGCCATGTGATAACCTATATTGGGATATTCACCTATTCAGTTGAAGCTCGAAAATCAACATAGAGTATTACCAATTGGTATATTAAAAGGCATACCAATGGATTTATATGGTTTGCACACTATGGAAGACTTTGAAGTGATTGATATAGCAGACAATACTACACCTTATCCAACATTGTTGGGACTAGATTGGGAATTTGACAATCAGGATATCATCAACTTGAAGACCAGGAAAACGATTTTTGAATCAGGAGAATATAGAGTCATAGCACTACTAGATTCTTTAGAAGGTGGAAGATATGTTGAACCCATGATGAATAATTTCATCACAGAAGAGATAAACCAGTTGTATATAACTACAACACATGAGGAATATTACATTGAACCAACAATAGATGGAATGCTTAGCTGGAGAAAAATTATTTATTGTGCATTAAATTCTAATATAGGACTGGAGAATTGGAAACAATGCTTACATGAGATATCTACCATAATATGTGAAAGAATGATGTGTGCACTAAGATGGGTTGGCACATAGGTAAGAGAACCTCCAACTTTTTATGGTCTAAATGATTTAGAATAATTTTTAACAAAATTTGTGTTAGAAGTTTTGGAAAGTCATAGGCTACCAGTTTTAGATATTGCTTTGAAAGATACGCCTGCACATTGGTGGGGTACTCATAAATAGAAGATCAATAATTGACATCAATGAAAAATATTATTACGCATTAGATTTGGTACAGACCAAGAGAAAAAATAAATGGATAATAAATATGATGGAATAAGACAACCCAGAGAACATGTAGATAGATGCATAATCTAGTGGATATTGGTACCACCATAGGAATGGCCACATAACTCTATTCATAGATTGGAAGGAATCTCAAGGATTTGGTATACATAATTGGAACTGCACAGAAGAACTGAAAATTTGATAGATTTTAAGAAGAAATTTGTGATAACCTTTGCATTTGAAAATGATAATACAATGGTATATATATCACTGAAGTTAGTAAAAGAGAGGATCTTTGAAGAACCAGAAGTCAAAATTTTAACAACTTATCAAAAACAAAATAGGAAAAAAGTCAAGCAATTGCTACATTGTTACCATGTCGTAGAAGATGACCCAGTAGAAGAAAATATTCGCGATATTCAGATTAAAAAAGTTGAAGGGGAAATAGAAGTATAACATCCAAAGTTAGAGTCAAAATATTTTTCTACACCACTGAGGATAAAGAAGGTAAATATTGGAACAAAAGATAATCCAAAGATTGCAAGTATTGGTGACTATTGGGATAACTAGACAGTGGAAAGAATAACATAATTAATGCACGAGTATAGTGACTTGTTTCCAACAAATTTTTCAGAGATTAAAGGGTGGCAGGAGAAATTGGAGAGATGAATATCCCTTTGAGACCAGATGCCATACCAATAAAACAGAGACCATATAGATTGAATCTAGTATATAAACAAAAAGTGAAGGCATAGATTGATAAAATGTTAGAGGCTAGTATAATAGAACATGTTGAAGAATCTAAGTGGATTATCCCTATGGTAGTTTAGGAAAAGAAGTAGGGGGAATAAGGATATGTGTACACTTGAGGAAGTTGAATGATGCATGTCTGCATGATCCCTTCCCTACTCCATTTACAGCTGAAGTGTTGAAGAATGTAGGAGGACAGGAAGCATACTCATTCACTGATGGATTTTTAGGGTATCACCATATTATAATAGCACTAGAGGATCATCATAAGACTACATTTTCTATAGAATGGTGGTCATATCAGTACACAAATATGCCTTTTGGGTTGAAGAATGTCCCTATTATTTTTTCAAGAGTAGTGGTAGTTGCATTTAAGGATTTTATTCACAAGTTTTTAGAGGTTTATTTGGATGATTGGACAATATTTGGCTTATTGAAATATGGTGGTAGTTGCTCATCAGAATAAGTCAAATATTGTTCAAATATTGGACAACTCTTTTTAGTACAGATTTATGATGAGTATTTTGCTGAGTACATGATTTTCTCCAAAGGAATATAATACTGCACAGAAGAAGAATTTGGTGGTCAGAGCTGCATATTATCAACTTATTGCATGACATTTGTATAAACTGGGAGTAGATAACAATTTAAGGACATGTGTTATGGAACATGAACATCCCATCATCTTAGCAGAAGTAAATGAAGGAATAGATGGAGGAAACTATGCAGGAAAAGCTATTGTGCAAAAGATACTATGCACAGGATTATGGTGGCCAACAATTTTTAAGGATGTAAAGGAGTATTATCAGAATTGTGATGTCTGTAAGAGGGTTGGAAAGCCACCCAGGAGGGATGAAATGCCACTAAGACCTCATGTAACTCTTAAAGTGTTTTAAAAAATGGGAAGTATACTTTGTAGGTCCAATCAATCCACCAACTAGAAGATAAGGAACAAGGTACATAATTACAATGACATAAGATTTAACCAGATGGGATGAAGTAGCAGTAGTGAAAGATTGCAACAAAGAAACTGCAATGCACTTCCTGTTTGAACAAGTAATCATAGGATTTTGATGCCCTAGAATACTGATGAACGATAATGGAACTCATTTTAATAATAGTAAAATATAGGAAATGACTAAAGAATTTGAGATACATCATCATAAGAGCACTCAGGACCATCCTCATTCTAATTGAACAATGGAAGCATTTAATAAGATATTAGAGAATTCATTAACCAATATTTGTAATGTGAACATGGATGATTGGGATTTAAGAATATCGAAAAGATAGTGCAGACTATGGAGACTTATAAGAACCACATTATAGAGTTGGGATGAGTCAAGGTTTGTTGTCAGGGCCTTTTGGGCCCTCCATTTTTGAGAAATAGAGTTTTGTGGAGTCACTAAGTTTTGTGGAAGTATCAAGCGGTTGTGAAGAAGTGGAATATTGTAACAGATGTCCAGAAGCAACGAAAAATATAAAATTCAACATGTCAGCAAGGAGAACAACTTATGTTCCAGTTCGATCACTAACATAAAAGATCTACAAGTATTGCGCACATGCCAGAAGGAGCAAAATAAAGAGAGAAGATCTACGAAATCAAGAAAGTAATCATCGGACACAAGAAACCAAAGAGGAACCACGAAAGAAATATAAAGTAAGAAACTATGCAATGGGTCAGGGTTCCTCTGTTTTTGTTTTTCACTGTCGTTCCATGTCGTTGACTTTTGTTCATTTTCTATGAGTTGAGCTTACTAGAGTTGAGTTTTTTCGTGGTTTGATCATTGATTATCATTGTTATTTCTAGTAGTTTTGTGAAATCTATTGTGATCAAGCATTGTAATGAGTTTTGACAAAACTGTGCTTCCGTAGGAGTCTAAGAGAATTGTTACTTGTCTCACTACTAATTTCGTTTCTTAGGTTATGAAATTAACACATTGTTTTTTATAGTCCAAGCTCAGATTTCTTGATACAAGAAAGATTATTTGGACCTTAAAATTTTGTTGGTACATACATGATATTACAGATCTTGTATATGCATAATATTTGTTATTATTTATGCGTGATAGTTAGGATACTATTTAGGGTTCAAATAATCTTTCTTGTATCAGGAAATAATATTTGTTATTATTTATGCTTGATAGTTAGGATACTGTTTATATATCCCGACATAATCAACTCCCAACACACCATTCAATTTTTAAGTTCTTTGAACATTCACATGATATTACAATATGTGCAATGAAAACCAATGTTTTCATAGAATATTTCTTATGTTTATAGATGGTAGTACAACCACTCGACATGTGGCATCAAAATCTCTTGAATCTATGTTCAGATATTCACATCACACATGCCACTGTCACAATGTGGCACCTGGTGTGAACGTAAGAACCTACAACATAACATTCCACCACAACTAAATTAAGCTATGCACACAGTGAAAAATGCATTGAACCAAGCCATATTCAAATAAACGTATGACATATGGATGGGTATACAAAATACAAGCCTCTACTTTATAGTATTGATAATACAAAAAATTAATTCCTACCTTTTAGTTAATAATAGTATATAATCACAATAATTCCTTTATGACCCAAAACAAAAACATTCACGTAATTCCAAGGCAAATTTGTAAGTTTTCAATTTATCATATATTACAGTGAATAATTTTCCTGTATCTTTATTACTCCAGCAAATAAATATATTAATTTAATATTAATTAAATAATTCTCCACATTTTCTATAAACTCCTCACTGTATAAATTCACTAAAGGTTATAAGAAGCCCTCATATGGATAAGAATAAAAATTAATAAATTATATATATATATATTCATCATATCTTAAAATGTTATACTTTTCCTGTACCTTTATTAATCTAGCAAATAACTATATAAACAAAATATTAATTAAATAATTCTCTAACTTATGTAAACTCCTCCATACATTATTTACGAGGAGTTATAATAAAGACTTAATATGGATAAGAATAAAAATTAGTAAATTATATATACACATATAGTTTCATCTTACAATGTTATATTTTTCTTGTATTTTTATTACTCTAAGCAAAAAATTATATTAAATAAAATATTAATTATCATGTTCGAATAAATTTGTCTATGTATAAATTCAACATATGTTATAATTGAGGGGTTAGTTTGATAGATCAGGGTTTCTGGGGTATCGGACTTCACTTTGCAATGACGACTAAAATAAAAACTTTTTGATTCAATAGAACTAACACACTTAATCTTCATGATAGGATGGATGGCGATCCAACATTAAACATTATGTCAATCAATACATTGGACCAACAAAGAATCGTAAATGCATAGTGTTTGAATTCTAGTGGCCTGGTTCCCCGACATCTGGTCTATCTATATCGGTCTATCATCTTCCAGTACTCTGGTATCACGATGGCATCTCAGCCGTGGGGTACGCCACCATCTCGCATTGGATATCAGGACTTTCCCTGATGTTTTGTAAACTTCCAAAACTCTTGATTCACAACATCCCATTTGATCCAGTGCAACCTCATATATTGAATTGCAAGTCCACTTGGAATTAAGAAACACACCCAAGCCCATGCCTCCTTTTGTAGGAAATCTCAGAAAAAGACGTTAGATGAAGATCAGGGAAAATCTAGATTGGAAATCTACCTCTGATCATGGCACCCTCCTCATGTTCGAGGTTTAACGAATGGAGGAGGGGTTGTGAAACTGAAAGAGAGTTAAACCTGTAATGAGTTGTTGCAAATCGATGGATTATGGCCCTCTTCACCTATGGCTAACCTAACCACACAAATCCCCCCTGCAATTGATACAATGGTGACACATTCCACATTTCACATAGTCCAAAAGGTTCAATCCCTTGATGAGATGGGACATGGAGCACATGGTATTGTATTTTTAGTGCCACTTTTATTAACCATGGAACGACACTTGGCTACCAGTACATCGATCCATAAGCCTATTATACTTCTTTTACACCTTCAAAAATTAACACCCAATCTAGTGGTCTAGCTGGAAATATAGACACGTGGCACTACCATAGTCATCCAACTGGCATCACACATGGCCTTATCATCGAATGCCACCTTTGCTGACACATGACACTGATTTCACATCATGAACTGCCCCCTTAAACTAAAAAATCACCATGACACATGGAACAATTAGGTCTCGACACTTACACCTCCTGGGTGCACTGACGTGGTGTACATGTCAGCATAAAACGTTAACCTGATCCATCTAGGTGCTATCACATGTACACTATCCATTGGTTGGGTGACTTCATCTCAGGATCTTCGGACATTGGGACATTGACCATTGTGTGATCAACCCTTCCATATATTTCATAGCCTGATAACACTTGACCTGGTATGAATGGACACCTATGACATGTGGCACTAAAATCATCGTCCATCTGCCAAGACACACAAACCTGCCAATTTTCTAGCTAGCATGACACATGGTAGTCGGACACACAACATGTGGCAACAAAATCTCTCGGATCTGTGTTCAGATATCCAAGATCAACATCACACATGACACTGTCACAAAGTGACATGTGGCATCACTGTGGCATGCTCTTCTCATGACATGCCATGATACATGGCATCCCTATCGTGGGGCACGTCACAACCGGGCATTGCATATCGAGACTCTCCCCAAAATTCTGTAAACATTGAAAACCCCCAATGCCCGATATCCCATATGACCATCCATTATAGGAACGAGATCAAAGATAAATCATCTAATCTTATGGACAATGAACATGTTTTTTTTAGCAAAAAGGGTAATTGTTCATGTTGCAACCACAAGACACGTGTCACGATCTAGCCATATCAGCCATTGGACAACTGACCACCTAAAAAATTCATACAAACTAAACTCTCCGCTGGTCCGAGGTCCAATTGAATTTTCTCAATGCATAGTTTAAAATGTTCGATAAAATGAAAGGTGATGGGTATAACGCATAGAATAGTGCTCTCGACTACTAGGCATGTAAAATTCATACCCATTTCCAAGAGGGATCTCCCGCTATTCCGTCGATCTGGTATCCAGACTACACACTATTCTTCCCTATTTCCCAATAATACACTATGATCATCGGCTGACATTCAAGCATCCAACGATCCAATGGAAAAAATTTATGGTGCACTAAAAAAAAAATTCGACGGCTAAATATGTTGTCTTTGGACAGGTGAAGTTTTAAGATAGTCGTAACTATCTTGTCCCCCTTTACAACTCTGTCATGAATTTATGGACATTTAATGAAAATTGATGAAGAACTTAGTTCCAATATTTAACGCATTTACCCTATGAAATATTCGCATAAACGAATTAAGGTACAGTTCAAACTCTTAAGAATCCATAAGTCTTAATTCAAACAATTTTCTGTCATCTTGTCTCTAACGGGTTAGTATTATAACTTGTTTTCTATTATTTTATTTTATCTATAACTGTTAATTGTTTCTTTTAAACAAAAATTACACTCTGTCAATTATGTATAGGAATTAATAGAGAAGAATGACTCGGAAAAGAAAAGTGAAACAACCAACTGATAATGAAGACGAAACTGAAAATAACCTTAATTCTACATTCTTCTATGATAACACATTCAATAGTAGCATGAGAAAAACTATGGAGTGGAGTGAAATTTGTGAATTCTTCCGACAAGGATATTTTAGTGACGAATATAAGTAAGATGTTGATGATTTGGCCGATATTAAAGCATCACAGTTTCACAAAATTGTGACGAGGACAACAATTGTACCCTATTATTACATGGTAGGATGGATAATATCCCATAATAATATATTATGTACTATGTTTAATTCATCACACTAAGTTATTGGTTCGTTTAGACCTAAAGATGTTAATAATATCTATAATTTTAGCCAACCCACAGTCACTCTTGATGACAATTTCATCAACGAATTCATAAAGGAAAAAGTCAAAAATGAAGAAATGGAAATAACACATTTGATTAGAGAATGGTGGTTTGACCCTGATTCTTTCAAAATCATAGGTGAAAAAATGTTTCCTATTATTTTTAGGGACCTAACCTCCATAACTCGTCACGTAGGTAGAATAATATATTTTCCATGTAACAAAGGCCAATAGTAATAAGGCCTAGTAATAAGGAAGAATAAGTCAAATGTAAGAAGGCCTAATAGAAGATTCCACTTATAGAAGATATTCCTCTAGTGATCCAGATGGATGTAGGTGGCCTCCCACCTATTCCAACTGGCTCATTTTGGTAGTTTTCCAATTGGGCAGTTTTTCCTAGTTTTCGGGTCCTTGACTTTTGGGGCCGTTTTGAGGCCCTAAACAATGTTTTTCGAGCTCGCCATAGTCAAACTATAGGTAGAGTTAGAGTCTAACGAAAAAATGTGTATTTCTCGGATATAAATTTCCAACGGGTTATCATGTACCTAAAATATAGATAGTATGCAAAAGTTACGACCCCGTGAAGTTGATGTACTAACTTACACAAATAGGGCCCACATTACTTTTGGTGCTTCATCTCCTAGGGATAGGTTTTTGGATGTCTAGGGTTTTTGACATTCTTGTTTATTGTAAAAAGGCCTTCAGAGCCTCATTTTAATCAGCTTCTTGTGAATGAGCACAATCGTCACATCTCTTCTCAGAGATAAGTCGCCACCATTCTAGCAAGATTTTTTTCCGCTGCATTTTACAGTTTCATCTTATTTCCTTATTGAATAGAAACCACTTTTACTCTATAACTATTATTCTGTGTTAAACATCTTTTGATAATAATCTATATTAATTTTTTTCTTCTCGTAAAATCTGGATCATTGGTATCAGAGAAGTCTTCTCCTTGTCATTCTTCATGCATGTCCCCAACGAGGTTAGGGTACAAAGAATTGGGTCTCAAGCTTATTTCTCTTGAGAAAAAAAAATCTTGCACACCCAAGCAAACTCTCATGGTGCGAGAAAATAAATACGATGGGTTAGGAGATCCCTTCAAAATGTTTCTCGAGGAACCCCTTATGCAACAGAGAAACGAGATGATCGATATTTTTTCGTAAATCCTTCGGTGGCTACCAACATGTGACATATCCTCCTCAAACGGAGGCATCGCCCCCTTCAAGGTACAAATCAACTTAGATGTTCCTATATTTAAATGTCAAATATATGTCGATGTTATAGAAAATTGGTTGAATCTGCTAGAACATTATTTCTTTGTCCATAACTTCTCGAATAGAGAAAAGATTACTTTTGTGCTCCTCAAATCCATTCCCCATGTCAAAGATTGGTGGGAAAATTTCTGTGAGTAGAAGAAAAAATAGGAACCTTCATTATTTATAGTCACGGTCACTTGGCTGAAGTCCTTTAGGGATTCTATTAAGGAACAATACTATGATGTTGGAAGTTATGACGACCTGTACACAAAATGGAAAACACTGCAGCGTGAAAGAGACCAAGTAGTGCCCTAGTTCAAAAATATATTCCATACATTGCACACCAAGCTAGGTATCAAATATTTTAAGCGACATTTGGTGCTCAAGTATTGTGGTGGTCTAAATAGATACATCTAGGGAAAAATGGAGTTTTTGGACATTTCATCCGTTAGCGTAGCCTACCGATATGTCGTCAAAATTGAGCAAAATCTCAAACAAAAGATGCGAAAATTTGGGCCTGGGAATCCATCAAACAAAAATCCAAGAAAGGGTGACCCAAATCCGTAGAAAAAAGGAAAGAGAAAAGAAGGACCGCCTCAGAACAACCAGTCCAGGCCACAAGAAAAGAAGGATACTAGAAAGACAAAGAAAGATATTGGGAAGTGGTGCGACTTCCATAAGAGCCCCTGACATAACACTACTGATTTCCACTCAAACCAGTCCCTGGTGGCCAAGGTGAAAGCCTCTAAATCATATGCGGTTTTTTACTCTGAATCAGAACTAGAAAGGGGGAGATGGATCATTGACATAGAGCCCAGTGCTACCATTGCTACCCCCAAGCTCCATCCCAGTGAACCAAATGAGCCAGAGGAAGGAAAGCACATTTTTCATTCACATATGTGGGTGAAAGGTACCCCACTGCACTTCATTGTTGATAGAGGTAGCCAAAAGAACCTCATTTCAATAGAGGTTTTCAAGTGAATTGCACCTACAACCCTACACCATCGGATGGTTCCACCAAGGAAGCGCCATCCGCGTTAGACAACAATTTCTCCTATCATACGACATCAAGCCCTTCAAAGATGAGGTATTTTTTGATGTTTCCCCTCTCGAAGTTTGTAATGTTGTTTTGGTCCAACCATATTTATGGAAATGCCATGTTGTATATGAGTCTAGGCCTCACAGTGTTATTATTAATTTGAACAAGAAATTGTATAGGATACCCAAGGAAGTCCAACCTAGTGTTATTTCATTGATCTCTATCGAGCAATGCAGGAAGGTCATCTCTCGGATGGGGAAGTTTTTGTTCTTCATGATTCTCTCTCAGAATGAGCAAAAGATCACAGCCATATCCAGGGTCTCCATGACCGACCTCTCCACACAGTAGAAGCAAGTGGATAAGGTCATGGAAGAATACTCAGATATCTTCTCTGCACGTACCACGGTACCTCTGCACTGTCAGGTCAAGCACCCCATCGATCTGACCCCCGACGCACTGCTGCCCAATGGTCCAGTCTATTGTCGCTCTCTGTTAGAGAATGAGGAGATCATGAAACATATCCAAGAACTACTCCACAAGGGGAAAATATGTTCCATATCATCACCTTGTGGGAGCCCAATCATGCTGGTACAAGAGAAATATGGAACCTAGAGACTCTACATTGATTACCGGGCCCTGAATAAAATCACAGTCAGAAACCGGTACCTGATTCCTTGAATTGATGACCTCCTTAATCAACTCAGAGGGGCCAAATACTTTAGTAAGATCGATTTGAAGTCCAACTATCACCGGGTCCCGATAGAATAGAAAAATGTATGGAAGCCCACCTTCAAGTCAAAGGAAGGTATTTTTGAATGGTTGGTCATGTTCTTTGGTTTGAAAAATGCTCCAGCCACTTTCATGAGGATGATGGATGATATCTTACGATCATTCACCAATACATTTGTAGTGTTTTATCTGGATGACATTCTCATTTACATAAATACTTGGGCAAAACACTTGAAACATATTCAGCAGGTTCTGCACACCCTACGTAAGCACAAGCTATACACCAACTTGGAAAAATGCTCTTTCGGCATGGACATGGTCCATTACCTAGGATTCATCATTAATCAACATGGCGTACATGTGGATCCAACCAAGATCCAAGTCATCTGTGACTGGCTAGCCCCAACCACACTCACTAAGCTTCATATATTCTTGGGCCTTGCCAATTTCTACTGCAGGTTCATATTGGGATTCTCCCGTATTACATGGGCCCTCAACAAAGTAACCAGAGGTGGTGGTAAGGAGAAATTTGTGTGGGGTCGGTGCCAACAAAAATCATTTGATGATTTGAAGAAATGCTTTTGCTCAACCCCAATACTTTCACTACCAAACCTGCAAAACCCCTTTCAGATCAAGACAGATGCTTCAGATTATGTTGTGGGATTTTTTCTCACTCAACACGGCCACCCAATGGCCTATCATAATGAGACACTATCAGATGTTGTCTGTAAGTACTCTAATTACAAAAAATAAATGTACTCCATTGTGAAATCCTTCCGCCAGTGATGAAATTACACTCTTGCAAAGGAGACAGTCATCCACACTGATCATATTCCACTGAAGTTCATGCAGACACAAGGAAAATTGCAGAATGACCACCATCATAAGTGGTCTACATACTTGCAACAATTCCACCTCAACATCAAGTATAAAACATGAAGCACCAACCACGTCGTTGATTTCCTCAACAGACCTCCAATCGTGAAACTCACCACAGTGCTATACTCTTATGGCCATGATACCTCTTGATGGCCCCAACTCTATGAGATAGACCCAAACTTCGTCACCACCTACCAAATGTTGGGTGCAAACAAAGTTGTCGCTAGTTTCCATCTTCAGGATGGGTTTCCGTGTCATCTAGAACATATATGCATTCCATCAAGCGAGTGAGAGAAGATGATATGGGAATCCCACTATGGTCAGGTGGAAGGACACATCGTCATAGAAAAGACAGTGGAAATGATGCATAAATATTTCTACTAGCTGGAACTTTGACAGGAGGTCAACAAGTATATCAAGTCCTACACTGCATGCGCTATTCCCAAACTGAACACTAAGAAACAGGGCTTGTAAACCCCTCTGCCTAATCCTAACAAGGCATGGAAATCCATATCAATGGACTACATGTTGGACCTCCAGTCCACCAAGAGGGGAAATGACTGTGTTTTTCTGGTTGTTGATCAATTTTCTAAGATGGTGATTCTGATCTCCTGCAAGAAGAGAATCACAACATAGGCCACTCCCAAGATCTTCTTTGAAAAAGTATAGGTACATTTTGGAATCCCACAAACCATTGTATCATATCAGGACAATCAATTTCTCAGTACATTCTAGTCGAGCCTCTGGTCACTGTTGGACACCAAGCTCACCAAATCCACATCCTTCCACCTCCAGACAGATGGCCAAACCAAGGTTGTAAATCGAATGATCGTGCATATCCTAAACATGTATAATTCCAGAGACCCTCACACATGGGATCAAAGTCTTCCCTATGTCCAACATAGATCAACCAGCCACAACCCCTTTCAGGTGGGGTTGGGATTCCAACCATTAGTTCCCATAGATGTTGCACTACCCCTTGTGGTCACCTCGACCGACTCATCTCCTGCTCTAACTGAAGCTGAGAAATCCACTCAGTTCATTGAGTGGATACAAAAAATCCACCAACAGGTTTAGGATATCCTGTAGAAGTCCAAGGACAAGTACAAGCAACGACATGATCAACAATGGGTGCCACATAAGTTTCAGGTGGGAGACAACATTTGGTTACACTTGTATAAAGAACGTCTTACATAACCCCATCAAAAGCATCTCCCAGTCTGTTAAGGGTCATACATGATCACAAAGGATGTGGGTGATAATTCGTCTAAGCTCAACATTCATCCTTTCCTTGGCCTACACCCAAAGTTCAATGTGGATCTCCTTCGCCCTTATTTCCCACCATTATTGGACACCTCAGAGGTAGAAAAATAGATGACACTAACAGATCTCAACCCTGATTTCATACAACATGAATCCAGTGATCAGATTGTGGACAAAAAGGTCAAGGGCACTCGTCAGCAAAGGATCCAGCTTTATCGATTTGTCAAAGCAGGGCAACTCCTGCACCAAGGCAAATGGCTCACCCGGGGCCAAATTCATCACAAATTTCCTAATATGATGGGGGAACTCAATGAAATGGATACCATTTCTCCCTAATGGGGGAGGATTGATCCATATGGATGTCGTTGGACTCCCACCTATTCCAACTGGATCATTTTGGTAGTTTTCTAGTTTGGTAGGTTTTTCCTAGTTTTTGGGTCCCTGACTTCCTAGGTCATTTTGAGGCCCTAAACAACGTTTCTAGGTCTCACCACAATTAGAATATATATAGAGTCAAATTATGATGGAAAATTTTTTATTCCTCATATAGACCTTTCCAATGAGCTATCATGCACCTAAAATGAAGATCGTATGCAAAAGTTATGACCCCAGGAAGTTGATGTACTAACTTACCCAAATGAAGCCTACATGACCTTTGGTGCTTCATCTTGTAAAGTTAGGTTTTTGGATGTCTAGGGTTTTTGAAATTCATGTTTATTGTAAAAATTCCTTCAGAGCCTCATTGTAATCAACTTCTTGCAAATGAGCACAACCGCCACATATCTTCTCAGAGATAAGCCGACACCATTCTAGTAAGCTTGTATTCTACTGCATTTTACAGTTTCAGCTTATTTCCTTATTGAATAGAAACCAGTTTTACTGTATATCTGTTATTTTGTGTTAAGAATCTTTTGATAATAATCTGTATTCATTTTTTTCTTCTCATAAAATCTGGATAATCTAGATTTTTCTTTTGATATATAGATTTAGTATAAATAGGACTTGAGGGCATGCAAAGTTTTATCTTGAGAATTATTGTAATAGAGTGCTGCTTTGTTGGAGGTTTCCCTCTCGAAGAGGCAAGTGAACATTGTTTCCTATCAATAAAGGTCTTGTTTTGGTGATGTGGTTTCATCTATTGTGTTTTTCCTCTGTTATTCTCTGCAATATTTCTGTGTTCAGCTATTATAATAGAACTGGTACCTTACAAGTGGTATCAGAGCACTTTCCTTGGCAGAAAATTATGGTTTATTCTATTCTGGGTAGAGACGTATTCCAACGTCTTAAAGCCACATATATCTTTCATTCAATGCACAAATCCATGGTTTGTGGAAGCATACACGTAGGAACTACAAGTGGTACATAATCACACATTGTTGTCCTCCCTTGTAACCCATGTCAGTACCTCTTTTGAGTGGTAACGCATCAAACAAAACCTATATACAAATCTACCTAAATATCCTAAATCCCTTAGTAGATAAACCAATCAGACTCTTGACTTATATAGTTCCATTGAGAACATCACTCGGGAAGATACTCTCTAGTACTTGGGTAGTTAGATAGTATGACTAAGGGCACAGTCTAACCTCCTTAGTTGGTGCCCTGAGATATTATGTTGAGTACTACTTTTGGACCTTGAAAGTATATCAAAGAGATATAGCATAGGGTAAACCCTTGTTTGTATAACATACAAGATCTATTGTCATGCAACCTTACCACCGACATTCTGGTTGTGAAATTACTACACATTTCTTCCTGTTAAGAATTTGGGCATTTCAACACTATAGTATTCTTCAGATCGGAGTATAACTCCAGAAGAGTAAAAACAAAAATAATCTAGATCCTGCTGGCACCATTATTTGATCCCTATCCCATTAGATTCCTCTCTTCTCCCTGATCACAGTAATACCTATCATTTTGAAACAATTTTTTTTTCCCATGGAACCGAACCCCTTATGACCCCATTATTTGGGCCTTACACCATTGGATTCCCCTCATCGCCTTGATCGTCATGATACCCTTCACCCATCAGACCTTTTCTGTGTGGTCCCTGTTGGATCATGTTGTCATTGATACCAAAGGTTTGATTGATTGATGTCAAAGGATTGATGTCAAGTGATTGATTGATGTCAAGGGATTGATTGATGCCAAAGGATTGATTGATTGATTTATTGATTTCATAGGAACATTGTATTATCATATCATACTAATGTAATATGTATTTTCATTGATATGTGATGCATAAATGAAGATGGATCAATGAGTTGTCATTAATATGTGATGCATATATGAAGATGGAATGATGTGGTTTCTTTGACATATGATGCATAGTTGGTTTGATGCAAATATGACTCATTATTGTCTTATCATGGTTGATGAGGAGTACAAATGGATGAACTCCAAAGTGGTCCCCTTATGGTGAAATCCCTCATGGGAAGACGCTTTGCAGTTGAGTTATCCTTGAAGTATGGTTAAGAGAACCCATGCTCATATGCAAAATAATGAAATAAAAATCAATTAATTTGTTAGTGAAACTATCTTATATGGATAGTGCTTGTCATTCCATTTCCAGTGGTATGTGGAATGTCACATAACTCCTCATGGTTTGAGATTTATGGCCCTACGAAGATGAAGGACCCTCATATGTTGGCTTGAAGCCCCAAAAGGTCAAAGAAGTCAAAGTGCTTGAAAAGAAGAAATCATTATTTAAATGATAAAGTAAAGTGACAAAATCAAGGAACATTATTTAAATAATAAAGTAAATGGATAGATTTCTAGTTATGGAAAGTGGTTAACCCTAAAATAAGGAAAGAGGGTTAAGTGTTCAAGTGGATATTGGATATATGGACAAGTGGAAACTTGGAAAAATTTGAACATAAGTGACTATCTGGGTAAAGTGGCTATGTGGGACAAGTGACCTAGAAGATGCTTCTAAGGAAGCTACTTGGAGAGTATAAATAAGAGGAAAGGGGTCTCTTGTACAGGGTATCTCTTGAGGATGTATTTGAAGATCTATTATGAGAGAGAGATGATCTGGAGGGTATCATGGACACATCAAAGTTTCTTCAAGTCTGAGCTCATGATGGAAAATGTTTTGGAAGTTCAGAAACCCTAGTTTCTAAGGTATATGTGAGTTGCAGTGAGACAGGGTGCGTACATACGCGGGATGAATGAGGACAGAGCGTGTACAATGGATGAATTCATGAAGACTTGTGTGTGAGATGGCTCCAGGCTCTTGAAGACTGAAGAAGGTTCTAGATATTCATTCTATGGGCTCAGATCTGCCATAGAATCTCTGCTATGATTACATTGTTGTCTTGATGGATACTGTTACTTGTTGTGTGGTGAATGCTTAAGGAATTATTGGTATGGATTTTATGATTTGGTTTCTGTTAGTTGATGGAGTGAGCAACACTCTTATGATTCAGTATTGATATGATTTCTATAGTATGTTGATTGCTTATACATTATTGAGTAGCATTCATATTGTATTGTTGAGGAGCATGAGTAAGTTGTTGGAGAGCTTGGATGTGTTGTGATTGGTTAAGGGTCAGATTGGGTAGTGAGAGACAAAAGAGAATGTGATTTAAGGTTGCAGAGGATATGAGTTCATCTTGAAGAGAAAACCCTAAGTAACTCAGAAGTGATACACATGTTGTATTACAGACTGTCTGCATACATACGTGAGTTGTACTACTGGTAGGGCACGTACATACACATGATGCACTACCGATAGGTCACATACCTGTTTAAAGATTGATATCTATTGAGGATTGTTGCCTCATCTCAGTTGGTGTTGAGGGTGTAAGATGAGTCTTGAATTATAGAGGTGGTGGTCTTGTAAAGTTTTACTCTATTCAATTTTTGTTGAGAACCCAAGGATTGTAGTCCGTAGTAAAAATAAAATTGTACATACAACTTGTGTTCTTTGTATTCCTTTTGGTGATGATTTATTGATAATATATGTAGTTGATATATGTTGCTGATGCATGTTCACATTTAACTGATTATAAATGACAACAATAAGTAATGAATAAAATGGTCATTGCTAACTAAGGATTTTTGTGTAAGTGGAAGTTTTTGAAAAGAGCCCTACACTATTCACCCCCCCTCTCAGTGTAGTTGATGTGTCCAACAATTGGTATCATAGTGGGCCTTCACTATAAGCCTTAACAAGATTGGAGGAGATATATGGACACACAAATGGATGATGAAGTTCCAATCCTTTATGAGGAAAACTATTCTACATGGAAAATAGATATGAGAGTGCGTTTGAAGGAAATGGGAGTGGGTATTTGGAAGGAAGCCATTGGTGCATCAGTTTCCTTGAAGAACAAGTCAAAATTTGCAGCTCAAAGGGAAGGAAATAAGAATGATGCATTGGCTCTTAAGACCATTCTTATTGGACTCTCAATCTCTATCAAAGAAATCATGGGACAATGCACTTCCGCCAAGAATCTATGGATAAAGCTAGAGGATACATATCAAAGCAAGAAGGAAGATATTGAAGACAACTCCATCAATACCAATAAAGGTAAAGAATATCCAAAAACTCTTGGTTGCATATTTATAAATATGATGATGTTGGCAAAAGGGAAGATATTGAAGAAATTTCAAATGAAGGTAAAGAATCTCCACAAACCCTTGATTGCAATAATTCAAAATGTGATGATGTTGAATATTTCTCTACAAGTGAAGAAGAAAATCTAGAAATAGTTTATATAGAATCAATTGATTGTTATCCCATGGAAGAAATAGAATAAAAATTGTCAGAGCTTAAAGAGAAATTTGAAAGGGGTCTATATGAATACATCAATGACCATTATTATATAGACTATAGTTATCTTTCGGATAAGACTAAAAGGTTTCTTACGAAGAGTCAAAGGAACATCTTGAAGTTAAAGGAAATTCTCAAAGAACATTAAGAGAGTAAAAATACTCAATTAGAAGAAAATGAAGAAGAGATCACAAGACTAAAGAATGAAAAAGAAGATAATAAGGTAGATGATGAGATTAGAAAAAGTATTGAAATTATTGTCTACCTCAAGACCCAAATTGAAGAAGCCAAAAGGGTAGAGGAACTATTGAAGAATCAAGTAAATGAAAAGGATGAGTCATGTCATAAGTTAGAAGATGAAGTTGTTGATCTTTGAAAGAAAGTGGATAATTCAAACAAATTCTTGAATAACTCAACAATATTGAATGATATCTTGGAAATTCAAAGATCACCAAATGATAAATTAGGCCTTGGATACAAGAGAGAAACTATAAATGTTGAAGAAAGAACCTCAAAGAAGCATGAGGTAAGTCCCTCACTCTCAAAGGATGAAGACAATGTTGCAAGTCAACCATTTACACAAGGAAAAGAAAATTTCAAAAGAACAATGAAAGGAAGACATTAAGAAGCCATTTTTACACCTCAAAAGGGATAGACACCAAAGGAAAGGTATGACAGTGTTTTTTATCGTCAATGTTATTCATGTAATGAATATGGTCACAAAGATTTGGAATGTAGATATTATGCAAGGAGAAATAATGGAAGATTTCATAACACCATAAGGTGCTGGAGATGCGATCAAGTAGGACACATTGTTGTTCACTGTCACACCACGAGATGCTACAGCTGTAGTGGATTTGGCCACAAATCCCAGGATTGATGGAACACAAGAAGAAATTCCATGATGAGGACTTCATATAGCATGACTAGAAGAAGGAATGAAGTTAGGAAGGGAGACATTTTTGAAAATATGGAAGCTCAGAGCTCAAGTTCTGAGAAGCAAGGACACCTTCAGAAGTGGGTGAAGAAGACTGAAAAACCAGAGTAGAATGGAAGCCTTAAGGGAAGCTCAAGTGTGTCATATTCAAAAGCATATGCAAGTTACAGTGGTAACAGTCATGTACATACACAAGCTGACCTTGAATAGGTCACGTACATACACGAGATTTATGTGCAGCATGCTGCGTATATGTGGTAAAGCCTAGGGAAAAGGGATATCCACATGGGTTGCAGTTTGATGTGATGGTATAACTCTATGTTGCAGGGTCTGACATAGATTGTTGCAGGTTATGACATTGTTTGTTGCAGGTTTTCATGATTACATATTGGATTATGTATGGTGATGATATATAATGAAAGGATATCTTGGATGCATGGCATTGAACCATGAATATGGATTGAGGAATTTTCTGTTGAAGAACATGTTGGAAATATGGCTACAACAAAGATGACGCAGATGATCAAGGCGCAGATGATCAAGGTTGTCATTGATGGCAATCGATTGTTTATGAAGAACAGATGCTGAAACATGCTGCA
>JZKD02S1697452.1:808025-845491 GCA_000966675.3 Picea glauca
ACTATATATCACCTCATAAGCTTTAGACATAAACATGTCAATATACTCTGAGAATCCAAACTTAATATGTTTCTTCTTAATCAAAATCATCCAATGAATCACTGAAATTGGATTACCAATATCAACTTTAATTCTTAATGCAAGGGATGCAAAATGGGTGGATTGAAAAGAAGAACAAATTAACACAATAATATTGGTATCGAAAACTTCTAACAGACTCAAATTCAAACAATTGACAATAAATTTGATCAGTTGAAAAATGGCCGTACTTGAATTTGATCAAGGGTTTAGCTGCAAATACAAAAATTGACACCATAAGCCCTAACAAAAAACATCAACCACAAGGTCCTTATCTTTTCCCAAAATTGCCAATACCATGGAATAATTTTTCTTGAAATTTCAAGAAACATAATAGATTCAAGAATAATGTTATCTGCGGGAACATCAACATTCCTGCAAAAAGAAGATTGTAATAGAACCACTCTGTCATGAGGTTTCAACTCTCATAAACATTTGGCTAATACAAATTTATTTAACACTTCACTCTCAGGGTCCAATGGCCACCTTAACATTTCAGGGATGGATTCATCTATCACTTCAATGAGCACAAACCCATCTATGTAAATTATAGCACTTTTAGACGGAATATACTTAGACACACACCACACCATTAACTAGGGGAATTCATAGACTTGGGGAACCACAAATTTTGCTAAATTGGATTCCCACGCATGATAATGATCAACCATATCTCTATAATTTTTCATAGCATCCTTTTATAACTCTAAAGAGTAAAAAAATGGGAGTTGATCAAATATATCCTTGTCTTTGTCCACTAAATCGTCCTCGACATTTAAGTTTTTCTTACTTTTACTCTATTGGAAAAATTCCATTTTAATAATAACAAAAAACGAAATAGTTAATCCACTTCCAACTACCCGTAGATGAACTTGGTTTGAAAAGGACTCAGGCTACTGCTATATCTTGCAGAGTGACTGAACTCTTCATAAACCCCAGATAAACCCCAAATTTTCGCCTATACCCTATTTTCAAATTAACTTTAGATACGTCACAATTCAGACTTGCCTCCAACTATCCTCGTATGGGACACTTGTTCAAGACACACAAATTACGCTAATGACACACCAACCGACTTGTGAAACCACATCGTCAATCTTCTTATACCTTCAAACAACAATACTCGATCCCATGCCACAACTGCCACCCTCACACATGGAATTGTAATTATGGTTCTCCTAATTAAAACCATGCTCGAGAACATTTCCCATATCTTGGATACTATCCCACCAACGAAATGGGATCTCAGCCAACACCGCTACTGGCCTACTAGACATTGGCCTTCCGAGCATAATCTTGCACACATACATGCCAACACCCTACCATTGCAATATCCTGACATAGTCAATTCCCAAGACACGAGAAATGTGGGCCAACACCGCTACCGACCACCGGGGACCGACCTTCTGAGAAAAATGTTGCACACATATAAACCAATATCCTGCGATTTTGATATCTCGACATAGTCAACTCCCAAGGAACCATTCAATTTTTATGTTCATGGAAAATTTACATTCTGTTATAATATGTGCAATGAAAACCAATGTTTTCATAGAATATTTCTTATGTTTACTCATTTCTTATGGAATATCAGTAGAGACTTCTCCACTGCAGTGACACTTGTTTAATAATATTTTCTTTTATTGAAATTAGTGATTAGGCATCGATCATGCATGTTCTTGATTATGGAAGTGTTTTACAAACACAATTGCTCGAGCACCTTAATTATATATATATATATATATATATATATATATATATATATATATATATATTATTTAGTACATAACACAATGTAAATGAAAGGAAGGATTCTATATGGGCTTTTATTTGACATTTAATAATATGAAGGATTAAATTTATATCTTTATCCATATCGTCATCAAATTCAGATATATTAATTTTAAAAATTATGATAATCAATTTGTAAGATAAAATAAATTTAAATTTTAGTATTAATTATTATTTAAGATTATTTATTTATTTATTGAAGATAGTGCTTACGATCATGAATGTTCTCAAATATAGAAATTTTAGATACAAAAGTTATAGTCTAAATAATATATGAATCGATTCTTTTGCAATGTTCAAAATAATTTAAAAGGAAAGCAATTTTTTTAAGAAACATTTTTGATCAAGGAAATTTTACATATCAATTGTTAACATTGCATAATTAAGGGGTGTTGAATCCATTTTTTCATTAAAAACATAGATTTCAATAATCTAAAATTACAATTTCAACAAAGATTTTATGGTTGGATTTCAGTGATGAAAACTAAAATATGTTAAAATCATAGAACATTTAACCTCCTTGAATATAAATAGAAGAAAAATAAACACACCAAAAAGAATATCTAATGAAAAAGAAAAAACAAAACTTATTTTTGAATATCTAATAAAAAATAAAACACAACTTATTTTTCTACTGCATTGAAGATGTTGAAGTTTGAGGATCTCTAAATAAAAAATAATCTGTACCTACAAATATCACAGTATGTTAAATAAGTGAAAATTAACTCTTGTGTTTTGGATTTCTATTATATATTCACATATACAATGATCAAAAGGTATATGATGATTAATATCCATCCTTAATAGATGAGAAAAAAACCTTAAACATCATAAGATACAAATAAAGGGGAGCCTCTAAGATTGCTTATAAAATTGAAGTCATTTTCAGTTTAGAGATAAATACATATATTGATAAATATCATAATTTTTTATTAAAGTTCCACTTAGGTTTGAGTAAAATGAACATTTTTGGTTGCTAAAAGTCCCCAAGATGATATAATGTATGACTCTCACAAAATCTACACTTGCACATCCTTCCATTAGAAGCACATATATAAGCCGTAGTGAAGGTGTGCATTGGTTTTGAGGTATGATTTACCATCTCTTGGGGATTGATGATTACATTACAATTCATATTTAAAGGGAACATTCTTGATATGGCCCTATTTTAGAAGGGATTTTTCTATTTCTAGTTGTTCCTTGCAAATAGAGAGATCACAATAACAACTTTACTTAATTAGAATGTCATTAATTTCTAATAATAACTTTGATAAAATGATATGTCATCAAACAAGTCTCAATATCATATAATGACCACATTGTTTGTTTCCTTCATATTTGATCATGTATGATATAAGCTTTCTTGTTTGTTGAACATTGTGTTAAAACTTTGTTCTTTAATAGAATATCATTCATATTTGATCATGTATGATATAAGCTTTCTTGCTTGTTGAACATTGTGCTAAAACTTTATTCTTTAATAAAATATCCAACACAATGAGGATCAAACTTCTATTTCCAATGTAATAGAGACATTTATCTAAGGGGGGCAATTTATCTATTCCTTTTTGTGTTTTTGGTTGATGGAATGACTTTATTAGCGTTGAAGTAAATCCTCATTGACCTCTTGTTGCCATGCTACTTTCTTGTGAGATTACAATAATGTCTCATACATGGTATACACTACTCCATTGGTCCTACATGATCAACATTCTATCTACATGGTACCACTAATAATTCAACATTCAATTCTAAACTTTGTGTTTTTTTTTGCTTATGTTAACAAGATTTCATAGTAACAAAATTTTATAGTGGGAAAAATTATTATGCTTGTTGTTTTAAGTTATCAATGTTAACCAAATTCAATTAAAAATATAATAATAATAACAGTCGTATATGATTGATTTATATAAATCCTAAAATTTGTTTTCTTATTTAATGTGCACAAGGAAATTTTCTTATTTAATGTGCACTTTAGATTCTATACTCATATATCATTATATGTGAATGGAATATATAGTTTTGAAGTTATATCATAATTGGAAGTTAGATGGAGCTCAATACACTTAGTAAATATTCACATGGCAGACTAGGAGCACAGAGCCCTTCTCATGGGACAGCGTGTGGACTTGCTCCTTGACGTGTACTCCAATGCTCCAACAAAGAGGAAATGTCCATTCTATGCGTAGTCATTCACCATCCCAGCCAGGTCCACATGGCAGATAGGCAAGGGCGACAGGTCACCGGGTATCTAAGTTCTCCTATGCTAGTTTGTTTTATGTTTAATCATGTTGTTGCTACATGTAAACTTGAACTATGGCCATCTTTCCTGGTTTCCTTCGGGCAGGACAGAGGGCAAAACAATTTTCCAAACTATGATGGTTTCCGGTAAAACGACAACATTTTTGGTGGCTCAGAACGACAATATCTTTGTGTATTTTGTCAATGTTTCTCTGATAACTTAATATAGCAGGTACTATCTTTTTTACTTAAAAAAAAAAAAAAGACACTTAGTAAACATTGAACTACAATAATATCCTACATTGATTTTATTGTTTTTTTTAACTCATTTCTTTTATACTTATAATCGATACATTGATTTTTTTTATTTTTCTTTTTAACTTAAATATTTTATACTTATAATCGATATTTATAGTTTGGCAATTTATTTATAAAAAATTTTATGCTTTGATTTAAGATTGTTTAGTGTTAATATTGTTTTGTTACAAACAATAGTGTTTAGTCACGAAATCTCTTAAGTCATTAGTGCATTGCATAGTTGGTTTATTTTCCATGACATTCTCATAATGCATAGATAATATTAATATTGTTTTCATTAATACTAATTAAATCACATCAAGATTTTATTTGGAAGGTTATTATTTATAATAATTGTCTCCTTGTTGTAGTAAATACTTTGTTATTTAATCATTTGTTAAATTTGACCTTACTTAGATTCATATTAGCCATAGATTTATCAAACAACTAGAGAAATCAAATCTCTTTATTTTATTATATTTTAATATTAAATTTTATTTTAAATGTTTTTTTTTTGTTTTCTAGTTTGTTCGTGACCTGCGGGACTAGCTTGTGTCTTGAAAAACCATGACACGAGGGCATCTAATTCATCAAAATCACTCGGGGATCACACTTGGCCTGAGCCACACCAACTCTTAACATGGATGGATTTTTTGTCACCATAGGTTTCAAACCAGTGACTTAACATGATAAAGTGCCTTAACAACACACTCTGTAACATCCCACTCTTGCGTGCACGTGATGTGACTTATTATTTGAGGACACTTGCATGCAAGTGATACGGTTTAGTATATGGTTGCTTGTTTCAATTATGGATTCTGATGATGATGCTTATGGATTATGATGTTATGTTATTTGATATCTATGTATAGACAGGTGTTATTGACAGTTTTCTCCTGATTGTGTAGGACACTTGATAGATTGAGGATTCCTATGGCATCGATGGACCTCCTTCGACTCCAGATTGAGACAGGAAGTGGACTATATATGGTTTGGTCATTTTTGTTTATGCATATGTGACATATCATCGGTATATTATGATGTTGTTTATGATTTGCTGACATGTTTTGTTGATGGATGCAGGATGACAATTGCTTGTTAATCAAACTCACATTAGGAGTAAAGGGGCCATGCATGACTACCAGGGATATTGAGGGAGAGGTGTGTCAACATTCCTGGCACTGTCTAATAGCACTCCCTCCGTGGATTGAACTATAGGTTAACAATTACCTAGTTCGGGAGATCCACGATGCCATGAGGGAAGACTAAGATAGTCGCTCATGAAGATTCTAAGGGGCACAGAATAAGGTAGAGTCCTTATTCCTTAGAGTCCCTTAGTCTCCCACAAGGTCGCCTGATAGAGTATTGACTCAATGGGTTGGAAAAATACCAAAATCAGTCAAAAGGTGAGTGGCACCCTTGGAGCATGCAATGCGTCTTGAATGGCATGTCGCATAAATAAAACATGAATACAGGCGAGTAGCACCCTTGGAGCACATATTTTGTCCTAAAGGGTGCGTTCCTAGTTTTTAGCACTGGTGAGTCAATGAACCTAGGTGCCTAGAAAAAAATATTTTATTTTGACATGGTTAGCCTTAAAATAAATGTTGTATGGGTAAAGCATATCAATTATAAAATTTTTTCCTTAAAAATTGCTAAGCCTAGGTCTAAGTAGGATATGAGGATTAAAAATTAATTAAGAAATTAATAAAGGGGGGGTGATGAAGAAAAATCAAACTTAGAATTTAAAGGAGAAATACATTATTTAAAAATTAATTACTGATATGTGGAAATTTGGAACTTAGACCTAAAAGGGAAATTAAATGCAAAAGGATGTGGAATCTAGTATAGAGAACTTTCTTAAATAAAACTCAACTAAGATTTATGAAAGGCATGAGTCATTAAAGGAAATTGAGGGAATAAAGGGACAAAAATGAGTGTTTTTAGGTGGGCGAGGGAAATTGGAAAATTAATTTAAGTAATTAAATGAATATCTGGTGCAACTAAGGGATTGGGTGACAAGTGTATGGGGGAGAATATTTCCTAATAAAAAAATTAATAAAAAGAATTTAGCGTGCATTTTGGAAATTGGAAACTAAGAGAACTCTATAAAATAAATGGCAGAGAAGGGGAATGGATCACAACTGGTATGCGTAAGGTTATGCTACCATATTTTTCTTGACTGATTTTTCTTGTGGGAGTTGGGATACCTAGCTCAAATAGAGAGTGGTAGCTCGACCTTGCGAGGCGAACTGAATGCTATCTTTCTCTGGTTGTGCGCGTGGCCCCCTTTGCGGCTCGAGGGGTACATGGGATGAATAGTACCCCTCATTGGTTGGGAGGTACCAGTGAAGTCTTGATTGTTAGCAAGCAGGAGGACGTCCAGATCGCCAGTTAAAGAGGAAAATCTCTAGGCACAGTTCGTCGATGGCGGTAATTTAAGTAGAATTTTAATTGTCATAAGAATGGTCATGTATATCAAATTTTATTTATGTTTTCCTCGGCTATATTATAAGCTCTATTGTCGAATTTGTGCAATTACCAAGATAGCGGTAATATAGAAGAAACTTGTTGAGACTAAATTGTTTTCTAAATTCCAAAAACCTTTAAGGAATATCTTATTGCGCTATTTCTATCTATTGTTTGTAGGCTTACGCTTAGATTGTTTCCTCTGCGTTTTTCATTATTTCCTCTGCATTCTTGGAGGACGTTTAACCATGTGTTCTGAGCAAAAAATCGCCCATTGTTATTATCTTATGCTTCTCTGCGTTGACCAGTCTCCTCCCACTCAAAAATCCATTTAGGTGCCTGGAGTTTTATCTTTTTATGGTCCTCGACTTAGCAAGAATTTAGAGATTTTGCCCAGCAACTCGTTTTTTTTATTTCCCTCTGCAAACCGTGGTACTGATTTCATCTTTTTTTCTCAGCTTCTTTCCACCATATAATTACCTATGCATTTTTTTTTAATTTCCCATTGCATTACCTCTCCACTGAATTTTTTAAAAGTGGTTCGATGTTCTACATCTCAGCTCTGCATTTTATTTAAATTCCTAGAATGTTTCATATCTTCTCTTTGTTTTTGTTTGACAATTTTCATGGGTTTCACCTTGCATTGGGAGACCCAGGGCGTTTCCCCCATCCTCTCTTTTACCCAGTAAATCGCTCAGCTACCTCTACATTTTTCCTCTACTCTGCGTTTTCTTTTTGTGTGCGGGGGATTGTAATCCGAGCATGGGATCTCCTGTACCATTGCGTTTTTGGTGTAAAAATGTGCTCAGACTATGGGGGGAAACTAACAATAGTTTTTACCCTCCTTACCTCTGTGATTTTGGTGTAAAAACGTGCTCATACTGTGGGGGAATTTATCCATAGTTTTTACCCTCTTTACCTCTACATTTTTGGTGTAAAAAACATGCTCAGACTATGGGGGAAACTAGAAAGAGTTTTTACCCTCCTTACCTCTGCTCAGATTATGGGGGAACTAGCCATATATTTTACCCTTTGCACCCCTTTTTTTTGGTGTAAAAACATGCTCAGAATGTGGGGGTATTTAGCCATAGTTTTTAACCTCCTTGCCTCTATGTTTTTGGTGTAAAAACATGCTTTGACTGTGGGGAAAACCAACATTCATTTTTACCATATTCATCTTTGTGTTTTTTGTATATTTACTCAAACATTTCATTTTTTTTTATTTTCCAGCGTTTTCATTTATGTATACACCAAAAATAACCATTAAACGATCTGTTTTTGTTGTATATTTACTCAGCCATTTCATTTTTATTTTTCAGTGAAATCATTGTTGTATACAACAGAAATAACCAGTAAACGCTCTGCGATTGTTTGTATATTTACTCAGCCAATTCGTTTTTAATTTTCCAGCGATTTCATTGCCTTATACAATGAAAATAACCATTAAAATCTCCCAGTGCCCTTGCTTCCTTTTTCTCTACGATTGGATACCCAGGGAACTACCTCTCTCTCTCTCTCTCTCTCTCTCTCTCTCTACTCAGTGTTTGCATGTAACCTCTGCGTGCAATCAAAGAAAAACAAAACTTTTAATATATTAACTTAGAATTAGACCATGGAAAACAAATGTTTTTATCAATTCAAGAATATTAATTAACTTAATAAGGATGTTTATGTGTAGCTATAGAATTTGTATTATTTAATGAAATCCATAATTTTGACTAAAAAATAACACAATTGGATTCCATTCAATGAGATTATGCATAGTCAAGCTACATGAAGAGTTGTCTTATTACGAATCTTGAAGGACTTGATAGTTGATTTGTAATTAATTTTCTCTTGCATCCTTTAAAAACTGGTGGATTATTCTCTGTTCCCTTAGAAAAATGACCAATAGATGATTGATTAAGCATTTAGGATCGCTTGCGCCCTCGAATAAAGTTGAAGCATGGTTGGTTAATATTTTGATTCTCTTGCACATTGAATATTACTGGCAAGGAATGATTACGTTAATGATTGATTTCGCGCATTGATTAATGTTACGTATGGTTACACAAGTGGTTATATTTATAGCGCACCATGAAATCCAATGTAAATAATGATTGTGTTCGTTATTTACTTCTTATGCAATAAAAAATTATTGTAAGAAATGATTATTATTGATATTATACTTCTCGCGTGCCATGGAATAAAAGTGGAATTTGATGTTGACTACATTGCACCCTAATTATATGATGATTAGGATTGATTGACTCTTCATCTGTGTCCTAATTTAATTAACCATTATTACTTGTGCCTTTAAATTTGTTAATGTATTATGGATTAATAACTAGTTTTCTATTATGCCATTGAATATTGACGTTGTATGATTGGATTAGAATTTGGTTACTATTGCATCTTTAATATTATTGAAGTATGATTGATTTATTAATTGTATTCTCTTGCTCCTTGTGAAATAAAATCGATATTTCTTGCGTCTTGAATTGTTGATGTGTAAACGATGGATTAATTGAATAGAATGTTTGCGCGTCGTTCAATAATATGATGTAAGACTAGTTGAGGAATTATCCTCCTTGTGTGCATTGAATTATAATGTAATGTATAGTTTTAGATGTTAGTCTTCTTGCACGAAATGGAAATTTATTATGACAGATGATTGCATATTGCGAATGGGATTGCGCCACAAATACAAGTGATAAATTCTTTTGCGTCCTAGATTTAATATGGTGTATGATATGTTATGCGAATGATTACTGGTGCGCCATGTCTAATTGTGGATTAGGATTGATGGATTGACGAAATTGATTATCATTGATGTTGTTGATTTAGCATAGTTAGTTGGGACTTGAATGTGTTAGTGGGATGTAGACACCTCCTTGTTCCTCAAAACAGTCACCAACCTTGAGACCTTAAATGGTTAAAATCAATTTGAACCTGGGATTGAGCATTGCTTATGTGTTCTGGAGGTCCTAACCTTGTAGGGTAGGTTGGGAATGTATCATATTATGTGATTCTTGTGATTATGTTCATGATCCTTATGTTTCATTATGTTATCTTATGTTATCCTGTGGTTATATGATGATTTTCCTATGAGATGAGTTGAGCGTTTACGATTCGTACTATTATGCGTTGATATTAATTGTAGAATGCAATGACATGGGTTGTTGTTAACTAATGTGTTAATCCATCGCTATGCATGTCGTGTTTTATGGTGATGATATGTCGACATTGTGTCGTAATTGATTGTTAATGAATTAATTTTGCTTTGTTAATCTATGTGAATGATATGTCGATGATGTTGCATTTAAGTGTGATGTTTAATCCCTAATGCTAATTTTTTTTACCTATTGTATGTCATTTTTGTTATCGTAATGATGGTTTTGTTACACACTCTGTCACCAACTGCCCTACACCTGGGGACAATTTTATTTTAAATGTTATAGATATATTTTTTTGTAATTTTGTATTTTATAACTCTTACACAATGCATGACATTCTCATAATCTGTATATAGTGTTTTCATTAATACCCATTAAATCACATCAATCTTCTATTTGCAAGGTTGTTATTTATAATAATTATCTCCTTATTGCAATAAATTCAAGGTTGTTATTTATAATAATTGTCTCCTTGTTGGAATAAATCCTTTATGATTTAATTGGTCTTTTCAATTTGCAAGGTTGTTATTTATAATAATTGTCTGCTTGTTGCAATAAATCCTTTGTGATTTAATTATTTTTTTCAATTTGGGACCAATTTAGATTCATCAAAACAATGATGAAATCTCATTTATCTAATCTCTAGATGTAAAAATAAAAGTATTTTAAATTAATTTATTGTATTTTAATATCAAATTTTATTTTAAATATTGTAGATATAAATTTCTTTATTTTATATTTTATAGTTCTTACACAATTTCTATTGAATATAAATAAAAGAAAATCATCTATTTTATTCAAATATTAATTTTTAAAAATATATTTTTTTTAAAATATTTTATTTTAGTATTAACTTTTATTTTAAATGAAATCATATGGAAATCTTCACTTCCCTAGTTCTAGAAAATCTGAATGAAACTAAAAGACAATCTTCAACCTTATTAATTTATGAGTATTATTGTGAAATCAAAATTAGTAAGTCAATCTTATCACATATTACTAGAACTTTTTAGGCTGTTAGTTCTTTTCGCATTTTCTAGAGACTTATGGAAGCTTTGATCATACTGTGATCTCCACAAAATGATCTTTGTAAGTGTACTTATGTAGTCGGTATGAGATCCTTCCAACTAGTGATGGAAGAAGTGGCATATATTAACAATTCAAATTGGAAAAATTCATAACTAAACACTAAAAGAAATCACAAAATTGAGTTACAACTTGTAAATTTGAATATTTGAATTGCTTCAATAAAAAGATATAAATACATATAGTTTAGTTTAGAGAAATTTAGGACAATTCTTCAAGAAAGATCTAGAGGAAAATTATCTAGAAGTTGTATTTTCCTTATTATTTATTATTTATTTTCAATGTTAGGTATGTGACAACATCTCCCCCATACTAGGTTGTAGAGTACATCTCCATGCAATAATCCAATTCTTGCAATATTTGTGACACAAAAAATCTTATAGACAAATATCAATATAGATCAATGTGCAACAATCATGGAGGTACAATTGAAATGTTGGTGTGCAGAGGAAACAAAAGGCATGGAAAAAATGCACATAGTGAAAGACAAATTGTTGTATGCACAAATTGCATTTTTTGAATGTATAAATGGATTCAACATCCTGGAAAACTCTCCCTCAGAGCACTAGAATTATACAGACTCAATCACCCAAATATGGATTTCCAACAATTTTTAACAAGATTTCAAGAAAATTGATCCAAAAATATGTCAATAAAAATTTCAAGAAACCTAAAGTTTAGTCTAGGCCCATAAATATCGATTCTGTATGTCTGTCTCTCCCTAAAACTATAAAAAACATCTTAGAAAACTCTCCCTTAGAGCACTAAAATTATACAAACTTAATCACCCAACTATAAACTTCCAATAATTTTTAACAGAATTTCAAAAAATTTGATAAAAATATGCCAATAAAAATTGCAAGAAACCTAAAGTTTAATCTACACCCATAAATATCGATTCTGTCTGTCTCTCTCCCGAAAACTATAAGAAACAATGAAAGGAAAGCGGCGTGGTGAGAATCACACCGCTTCGGTGGAAGGCCCACCGGCAACACTTCCAAGAAATGAAATTACTTCTGGTGCGGGATGGCCGAGAATATTCGGAGAGAATATCTCTCTTTCTACCTTTTCGTTCTTGCCAATCTCCATAAATACAAAGCAGCGTCTGCTCAGCGTCATAGAAGCCGACAGCGAAGAAGAAGGCCATTTCATGCCTCAGCTCTGATTTTTATTGAGGTGGACTGAGTCGACTTTGAAATAAATCATTTGATGTTTGTTGTGCAGACCATCGGGCCATGCGCTGGTTTGTATATATATATATATATGCTTATATAGACACACGATTACTATCAATATGATTATTGTTATTAACATATCTTTAAAACTTATCTATGATATACATAATTTTAATAATATAAACAATTATTATCATAGTATAAATAATAATACTATGTTATAATGAAAATACTATATATATATCTTCTTTGGACGACTTCTCATTGGCAAGGCTAGGGTTAGGGTTACTGCTGCTCTGGTGTACTTGGTCGTCCCTGCAGGGGCTCATTGAATCAAAGTAAGGGAGGGCCACGAGGCCCCTCCTACAGTGAGACGACAACGCATGGAAACAATGGAGGGGGTTCCTGGCACCCCTCATTCGAGCCTCCCCCAAATCTTCGCTCGCAGCTATTATACGAGGGAACATTCAAGGACAAAGAGATGGATATCAATTCAAGGAAAACAACAACAACAAGAAGCACGTCACAGCCATGGCTACCTGGAAAATTCATTCCTCAGGCACCACAAGCCCTGAAATACATCATAAGGACACCCCAGATCGAGGAACAAAAAAAATATATGAGAGACTATCCCTTAGTGGGCAAATTTTTAGGGCTCTGTCCCTCTAAACGCAACCTGGTAAAATGGATACATCAATGGTGGAAGACCAAGGGAAATTATGATATACAACTAGGTTCCAAGGGATTCTTCACCATAATCCTGCATAAATTAGAAGACCTAAATCATATTTTTGATGGAGGGCCATATTTTTTCAACTCGATGGGGCTCTTCTTGAGGTTTTGGACTGAAAATTTCAGCCCTGAAATGGAGGACTTCGCGCATGCCCCAATATGGATAGTGTTATACTCCTTGCCACATGAGTTCTGGTTGGAAGAGGTATTGGTCGACATAGGCAACACCATTGTAGTGTATGTCAAATCCTCGGAGGCTACAAAACAAAGAAGATGCACCTCCTGTTCACGCATTTGTGTCTACCTAAACATCGCCAAGACGCTCCCAGGATCTATTTCCCTAGAGTATCATGATGAGGATTGGTTGCAAACCATTGACTATGAACACATTCTGTTTAGATGCAAAAAATGTCATGAGCATGGGCATCTCTTCAGGGACTGCCCCCTCAATGCAAAGAGCAAAGATGGTAACCCAGAAGCCAGCAAAAACAAAGAGGGCTTCATTCAGGTGCCCAGAAGGTGCAAACAAGGAGGATGAAGACAGGAAGCCCAGGAAAACAAAGATCCGACCACCAACAATCAATATGAGATTCTGCAACACCAACTGGAGAACCCGACAGCCTCACAGGCTCTGCCTACAGAGAAAACACCCCAGCAAATAGGGAAAAGGAAACCAGAGGAAGGACAATATCCGACCCTAACTACTCCCCCAACTTTCTCCAACACTACAGTCGTGGAACAAATAGAAATCAAGGATAGATATGTCGAGATGGATCTAGATGAGAAAGAACTAGCAGGCATTGACCTGGAACACACTTATCGACACCAAAAACTCTATACCATACCCCCAGACCAGCTAAGAAAGTCCACAAGGTCTTCCTTAACTCCTAAGCAGGATCCACCACCAGATCAAGTGCAGGCTTGGGAATACAAGGAAATACGTAGAAGGAACAACACAAATCTGAGAAGGACGAAAAGAAAAGGGGAAGAAAATCAACTAGCAAGCTCATTCAAGAGATAGGGCACTTCATGGTTAACTCTGGTTAGATCCATCTCATCTCGGACAGCTTCTCCCACCCTCCCCTCCCCATCCTCATCATGAAGATCATGTCTTGGAATATAAGAGGACTCAACGGTCATAGTAAACAAAAGTTGCTACGGGACAGGATCATAGCAGAGAAACCAGACATAATGATGCTCCAAGAAACAAAATGCGCCACTGAAGATATGGACAAGATCCTCCCATGTTGCTAGAATAAAGGGAAATGGATCTACACGATGACCACACGCACAGCCGGGGGTCTAGCTCTACTTTGGAATCCAATCTTAGTCACTTTGGAATTTTTTTTCACAATTAAATGGTCCATTTCAGCAGCCTACCGACTCATTGGCTCCAACAAACCAAGATACCTTACAAACGTCTATGGACCTGCCATTTCAAGGGATAAGCAAGACTTCCTTTGGAATCTGGAGTACTTGGCTACCCTAACCAAGGGGAACAGGTGGATATTGGGAGGAGACTTCAGTATTATCCGCAATCTGGACGAGAAAAGGGGGTGAACACGGCGTCTGGAACCAGAATCCATATATTTTCAAAACTTCATAGACATATCAAACCTCATCGACATAGAAACCACAAATGACACCTTCACTTGGACAAATCAAAGAACCGAATCACATCAAATAGCTTGCAGGCTGGACCGATTTCTTCTCTTGGATTCCCTCATTTTGGAGGGAACAGTTCTGGAAACATGCATACTTGATGTCCATGGATCAGACTAGTGGCCTATCCAACTGTAGTAGGACATACCTGCAACCCCAGGCCCAAAACCCTTTAGGCTAGAACAGTTATGGCTTAGTCACCCAGACTTTCAACAAAAGGTCCACACTTAGTGGAGGGAGGTGGCGGTACCTTATGGTTCCAAGATGTACAGATTCTAGCAAAAACTTAAAAACTTTAAGAAGAATCTCAATACTTGGAACAAACACACCTTCGGTAATGTCTTTGAAGCCCAAAAGCAACTAATGGACCAAATGCACATTTTTCAAAGCCAAATCCGGGAGCAGAGGATCTCTAAGGACCTCAAAGCTTAAGAAGCAGCAATAAGCCAAAAACTTGAAGAAAGAAAATCACAAGAAGAGATCCTGTGATGACAAAAGTCTCGTATCCAATGGCTCAAGAAGGATGACTAGAACACCAAGTTCTTCCATAGGTCTACCCTTCAAAGAAGACACACCAATCACATCACTCAATTAATCTCTAACAATGGGAAAATCCTCTAGTCCCATGAGGATCTGTAGGAGGATTTGGTCGCCTACTACCAAAACCTCTTGATAGAACCTCAGAAGGATAGATCTCAAGCCATCACCAGGGTCACGCAACATATACCCTCTCTAATCAAGGAGGAGCAAAATGTTTCCCTGCTTCGGCCCATCATGCTCAAGGAAGTAGACCAGGCACTCCAGGACACCCCCAAAGGTAAAGCCCTGGGATCAGATGGATTAACAACTAACTTCTTCCACCATTGATGGAACATGATCAGAGAGGAGATTTGGGAAATCATCAAATACTCCATGGTCTCAAGTTAGGTTCTCCCCGCCCTCAACACAACTTTTCTCACCCTCATTCCCAGAGAAGAGCTCGTCAGCCATCCTAAGCAATTCAGACCAATCGCTCTTTGCAACGTCATCTACAAGCTTTTAACCAAGATTATAGCAAGAAGACTCAATCCTATCCTCCCCCTTATCATCTCATTGGAGCAATCAAGTTATGTGAAGGGAAAACAAATACTGGACAATGTCATCTTAGCGCATGAAGTGATCCACTCCATGCATAAGATCCGCACTCTAGGTATGCTCTTAAAACTGGATCTCTCTAAATCTTTTGATGAGTTAAGTTGGGAGTATATGCATTTGATGCTCCTTGCCTTTGGCTTTGACCCCTGTTGGGTAGATTGGATCATGAACCTCACCTCTTTTGCCTATAGAAATTTTAATACAAATTATGTATTGACTGGATTCTTCTGATCTAACAATTATATGCCACTGCTAAATACATAGTCGCTTCTACAAATATTCTTTCGGAATTTAAAACGCGATTGCCAATTGCAATATTGAGAAGAAATATCAATCACACATAACACAGATGTTTTACCGAGAAAGCATAAATCTAAAAACCCCACTATCATATATATTATATATATCATGGATCATGAAACAATCTCATACAAAACTCTAATCCAAGAGCTCTCAGTACAATATACAATTGTCTCACACTGTCATACAAAAATTGACAAATTCATGTTCCAATTTACTGCTTCGAGACAACCTGCCTCCTCTGTGCAATCCTTGCAATGAATGAATTCCTCTTGCCTAGGCTGCACAATCCTCATGGGAACATCCACTGTGTGTGTGGTTGCATGAGTGCACTCACTAATGTCACAATTGATAGTCAAACTATCCCTTCACCTGTTATATCAACTGGGTCTCCACTAGATCTGACATGCATGTAGTTAATAGTGGTAAATCTCCAGTTGCATGTGAGATCACTGATTGTGAATTAATTAATAATTAATTCACTGATCTCTCACTAGTGTAAGTTCAGTTACAACTAGTACAACTGAGCTTAACTCACTTAACTGAGTTAAACTACTTCACAACTCACATAAATACACATCCAACTCTGTTACAACTTTGAATCACTCAGTTACAACTAATTCGACTTGCATGTCCCACCAGTCAACCTTTCAACTCGAATTTCCTATAGCTAATTGATTTGCTACTTCAGTTAACTATTTCCAAGTGCTCATGGAGAATAGATTAATATTTATTGTCCAACTATTATTAAGGGATAATAATAGTTGACATACATCTATAAATAAAATTCGCTCACCATCTATAAATAGAATTTTATCATCATCTAAAAATAAACTTCCACCTAAAAATAGCTTGAGGCTCCATCCTAGTGTAGGTGCATAATTTTCACTAGGATCTTTTTGTTGAAGCTCAACACTCCCTCTCAACAAGAAAGGGATTATCCTTCACCCCTATCCTATCTCTATGGTATTCGAATTTGCTCCTGGTGAGCACCTTCGTCAAAATGTCTACATCCTGATATTCTGTAGGAATGTACTGAAGCAACATGATCTTCCGCTGCACACAATCTATGATATGATGATACTAGATATCTATATGCTTATATCTATCATGAAACACAGGATTAATTAAGAGTTTAATGCAAATTTGATTATCACAATGAATCACTGTCGGGTCTAAATGAGAACCAAACAAACCAACCAAGATATTTCTCATCCAAATAGCCTCACATGCATCTTGACTCGCTGCCATGTATTCCTCTTCTGCTAAACTGAGTGCCACATATCTTTGTTTCCTACTGTACCAAGAAACAACTGTATATCTTATACTAAAGATCCCCCCTAATTTGATCTTTCTATCTGTTGGGTTGCCCACCCACTCTGCATCTATGAAGCCATGCAACTTCACCTCGTCTTTCTGTTTTTATGATAAGACATACTCAGATGTGCCCCTTGGGCATCTCAGGACATGCTTACCCACCTTCTAAAATATCTTGGTAGGCTTAACCATCGCTTCACTCAGCTGGTTAACTGCATAGCAAATGTCTGGTCTCATGTTCACTAGATACATTAGCGAACCCAATAATTGTCGATAGACAATAGCATCCACTACCTCTCCAGAAGTAGCATCCTCTTTCCTCCAGTTTCCTAGAAGAGGAGTATCCATGGGTTTCCAGCCCTGCATGTGAAGCTTACCCAATATCTCCCTTGCATTCTTTCCTTGAGAAACAAAAAGTTCAACATCTCGTTGCCATATTTCCAATCCAAGGAAATAATGAAGAAGGCCTATATCCTTCATCTCGAACTCCTTTGAAAGTTCCTCCTTGCATGAGTGTATCATATACTCATCACCAGACATTATTAAATCATAAACATAAAGAACAATGATTAAAATCTTACCCTTGTAGATCCATCTCAAACCTACCACTGATTTGTTAATCGGTCTTGGGACAATTTCCCATGCACTGTTTTTGAAAATGGATTCATACTCCTCCACCATTGCATCAACCCAAGTGGGATCCTGCACTGCTTCCTGAAAGGAATATGGTTCTGTCACAATACATTTTCTCATGAGAGCCATGTATCCAGTAAATCGATCAGGATATTTTCTCTATCTACACTATGAAGTAGGGGCTTCTACATTCTATGCAACATCTAGTCTCAATCTATCAGCTTCCATGGTGCACTTTGTTCCATTTTTTTATGGACGGCTCTGCATGAGTGGCTTCCTCCACTCCATGAACCTCTTCATGTGGTTGATCCACCCATTGAGACTCATCTTTGGGAACCAACAGTTCCTCCTCCGCATTCCAGTCTAGCTCCATTTCACGCGACAACCGCATAAATTTCGCCTCATTGAATTTTATATCCCGTTGCATAACAATCATCTTACTGTTAGGAAAATACACACGATCATTATGGGGTGTTTCTGTGTACCCCCAAAATATCCCAACTTCAGTAGTCGGCTCCACCTTCTTCCTGGCATTCTTAGTCACATGCACATAAACAGATGAGCCCAAAATATTAAAATGAGAAACATCAGGTTTCTTACCAGTGAAATCTTCTTCAGGTGTACTCATGCCAAGTACTCTATGAGGACAATGATTTTGCACATAAACTGCATTGTTGCATGCTTCCTCCAACAAATGCATTGGTAGGCCCTGATCATGCAACATCGCTCGTGCTTCACCCACGATCTTTCTGTTCTTCCTCTTCACAACCCCATGTGGGTTATGAGGCGCTATGAGTTCTCTTTGAATTCCTTCTTTGTTGTAGAAGTCTTTGAATTCCTTAGAAATGTATTCTCCACCATTATCTTTCCTCGGAGCCTTCACTTACTTCCTCGACTCTTTCTCCACCAATGCTTTAAAATCACAGAACTTTGAGAATGTTTGGTCCTTCTTCTGCATGAAGAAGATCCAACATTTAAGAGAAAATTCATCAACAAAAATAAAATAATACTTATGTTTTGTTGTTGAAGCAACCGAGAATGGTCCACACACGTCTGTGTGAATTCTCTCCAGGATCACCGAAGCACGGTTCTCCTTTTCATGAAAGGTGGAATTTGCATATTTCCCCATGGTGAAACCTTTGCACTAATCTAACTGAGAAAGTGTTCCCATTGGAATTCTAGTAGATATTTGTTGCATGATTTTCAAGGCTCCATGATGAATATGGCCCAATAACCTGTGCCATAATTTTCCCTCATCCCGGCTCACAACTTTTTCTGCCTTGCCCATCATGGCAGCGCAACCATATACTTCCATCTTGTAGAGATTCTTAACTTGAATCCCTATCTTCTTGACTTTACCTATTGTTTTATGTCGTGGGAAGGATTTTCCATCACTGAAAACAACATCATAGCCTCTGTCCTCCAACATTGCGACTAAGACCAAGTTTTTCTTCAGACCTAGAACAGGCATAAAATATTTCAATTGAAATGATTTACCTGACTCCCTATGAAAGGTAATGGTACCAATTCCAGTCACACTGTATCGTCCATCGTCGCCCATCTCTATATTCATTTTGAGATCTCTCTCCTCCAAGTCACTAAAAAGCTCCTTATCTCTCGTCATGTGGAAGAAAGCGCCACTATCCAAATACCACACCAATCCAAATGCACTTAACTCCATGCATGTGATGAAGGAGAAGTCAAGTTCAAATTGTGAGGCAAGGGCCTCACCAGCTGCAGCTCCAACAACCTTCCTATTCTTCTTCTTCTGTGGACAGTTAGTAGCGAGATGCCCATGTTTGTGACAGTGAAAAACACTTCACTTTGAAAAAATCCATCTTCTTGCCTTTAGACTCGGATCTTGAATGTAATTTCTTCCCCTTCCATTTCCTTTCCTTGGAAGCCAAAGCACAATCCTCTTCATCATCATGCTTTGATGAAGAGTCATCTCTAGTGTTCCTCTTGAACTCCTCCTGCACTGAATCTGACCATAGTCGTTCCCAATCTGGCAATTTTTCTCCTCCATTGACGGATTCATGATAACTGTGCCAATTTTTCGGAAGTCCTAGGAAAGACAAGCTCACCAAATCATCATCAACGACTATTATTACCAAAATCCCCAACTCATCCTGAAATTGGAAAAACTTCATGAGATATTTTGGAATGGAGTCACCCTTCTCCATCTTGATCTTCCTGAGTTTATCTTTGAGCGTAAATTTCCTATGGTCATTGTTGTTTTGGAATAGATCCGTCAAAGTCTTCCACATTGAATATGGTGTGTCTTTCCCATGGAGGCTTGAGACAATGTGGTCTCGTACTCCCCCCAATGGGATCCTCCTTTATTTTTCCACTTTCTTTTACGATGCATCAAGATTTGCAGCCTTTGCAGCATCTGGCTTAGGTACATATTTGTCAATGAATTCCTTCAAGCCAATGTCTTTGAGTGCTTCCTCCATCCTGTCCTTCCAAGCAATGTAGTTCGAGCTGCCCATTGAGAGCATACTCTAACCTCAAGCCATTGAAATCCATTTCAATCTTGAATCAGTTGTAGCACCAAGAAAGTCTTTCTGCAATTCAAATTCTATCCAGTCACAAACTCAGCTTCTGCAATCTTCTACGCTCGGATACCATGTAGAAATTTTAATACAAATTATGTATTTCCTGGATTCTCCTGATCTAACAATTATATTCCACTGTTAAATACATAATCACTTCTACAAATATTCTTGCGGAATTTAAAACACGATCGCCAATTGCAATATCAAGAAGAAATACCAATCACACATAACACAGATGTTTTACCAAGAAAGCATAAAGATAAAAACCCCACTATCATATATTACATATATATCATGGATCATGAAAAAATATCATGCAAAACTCTAATCCAATATCTCTCAATACAATATACAATCATCTCACACTGTCATACAAAAATTGACAAATTCATGTGCCAATTTACTGCTTCCAGACAACCTACCCCCTCTACACAATCCCTGCTAATGGAAATCCCTGCAATGAATGAATTCCTCTTTCCTACGCTACGTAATCCTCATGGGAACATTTGTTGTCTGTGTGGTTGCATGAGTGCACTCACTAATGTCACAATTGATATTCAAACTGTCCCTTTCACCTATTATCTCAACTGGATCTCCACTGGATCTGACATGCATGTAGTTAACAATGGTAAATCTTCAGTTGCATGTGAGATCACTGATTGTGAATTAATTAATAATTAATATACTGATCTCTCACTAGTGTAAGTTCAGTTACAACTAGTACAATTGATCTTAACTCACTTAACTGAGTTAAACTACTTCACAAATCACATAACTACACATCCAACTCTGTTACAACTTTGAATCACTTAGTTACAACTAATTCGACTTGCATGTCCCACCAATCAACCTTTCAACTCGAATTTCCTATAGCTAACTGATTTTCCACTTTAGTTAACTATTTCTAAGTGCTCATTGAGAATAGATTCATATTTATTGTCCAACTATTATTAAGGGATAATAATAGTCGACATACATCAATAAATAGAATTCCCTCACCATCTATAAATAGACATCATCTATAAATATATTTTTCTCATCATCTAAAAATAGAATTCCACCTAAAAATAGACCGAGGCTCCATCCTAGCGTAAGTGCATAATTTTCACTAGGATCTTCTTGTTGAATCTCAACACTTCCTTCTTCTCAATCCTTGTCAACGGTGTCCCTTACCGTCCTTTCTCCCCCACCAGAGGAATCAGTAAAGGATATCCTCTATCGCCATTCCTCTTTATTATCATGGCACAAGTTCTTAGTCTATCCATCCAGGATGCCATAGAAAACAAATCACTAGCAGGCCTTCCAATGCATGGCATCAATCCTCCAATCTCTCACAACCAATTTGTTGATGACACTCTGATGATGGGTTCCCCCACATTCATGGAGGCCCACTCCTTTCTCTCCATCCTTCAAACATTCTGTGACACCTCAGGTATGGACATAAACAAGGACAAGTCCTAGATATTCTTTTTCAACACCTTGGTTTTGATTCAGCGCCACATCTATGAAATACTAGGTTTTGTCCGAAGCTCCCTTCCGTCCAAATACCTAGGCATCCCCCTATTGGACAATGCCCTCAGGAATAGTTGGTGGGAGAACCTCCTCACTTCCTTCTAAAAAATACTCTCTTCTTGGACCTACCGATCTCTCAATATACCCAGTTGCCTCATTCTCCTTAAGTCTATGCTGCAACCCTTACCAGTTTATACCTTCTTATCCCTAGCCACCCCTAACTTTGTCCTTAATACCATCAAAACGTTGCAAAGAAAATTTATCTGGTAAGGCCTCAAAAAAGGGAAACATCTGGTGCTGATTAGTTGGGAAAAGCTTTGTAGATCTAAGGCCCAACGCGGTCTGGGAATAAGGGACCCTTCAACCATGAACAAAATCTTGAGTGCTAACATCTCGTCAAGATGGCTGAAAAGGCCTCAAGACCTCTGGGCCAAGCTCTAGAGAAGAAATTACACTCCTAACACTGCGGAAAGAAACTTGATTAGATGGAACAAAGACAAACCAAGATCCCTAATATGGATTGCGGCGAAGCAGAATCGACAACTTGTAATCAATCACGCCTTCTAGGAAATCCAAAATGGTCAAACAACCCTCTTATGGAAGTATTTGTGGCATAGTTACCTATTTTAGATCAAGAAGCCTGGGCTGACACCTTCAACACTCTAGCTACGTAGGCATGACTGACAAAAGTGGCAGACTACTGGAAGGACAATCCAGCGGAAACCACCTGGAGATGCTGGCAATCTATGGGAGAGGACCTACATATAAAGGTACAGGTGGATCTTCAGCCTTGGCACAACACAATAAACGCATGTAAAATCCCCATTCTGACAAGCGAGGACATCCTACGTTGGGAAAATTCACCAAGGGGCACCTTCAAAATCCAAGAGGCCTACGACATCAAGACTTACTCTGATATTTTCCCCCTGAGGAAAGCTTGGAACAAAATCTGGTCCCTAAAACATTGGCCAAAAATAAGCCTTTTCCTTTTGTTGGTCAAGCATGAAAGAATTCTCACCTCGGACAACATTATTAAAAGGGGGTTCATAGGCTTGTCCATTTTCCCACTTTGTAGGGAGGAGGAAGAAACAATTAGTCATCTCCTTAACATCTCCCCTTACACCACCCAAGTCTGGGATCAATGTGCGATAATCATGTGCACTTCGGATCGAAAAAGGGAAAGAATCAACACCACCATCGAAGATTGGAGAGATGTGGTTTTCCAGTCACCTGTTCTCAACCGTATATGGAAATTGCTCTCAGGATTCATCCTTTGGAAAATATGGAAGGAAATAAATAGAAGGATCTTCAGGAACGACCAACTCCCCTAGAAACACTGTTGGAATCAAAGCTTCCACAATGTTTTGGAAACAATCAGGATACAACATTGGACCAAAACGAACCTAAGTTTCCCAATTCAGGAGAAAATCATCTTGAGGTATTGGAAATTGAACCCAGTTCAAGGCCCTCCTCCTGATCCTCAGAATCAATCCATCGGGGACAACCCCACACATTGGTCCCCCCCCTCTGGATGGATTTATCAAATTCAACTTTGATGGAGCCTCCAAGGGCAACCCCGAGGCAGCTGGATTTGGAGTGGTTTTTTGAAACCATTAGGGAAACATTCTTCTCATCACCATGGGAAGCTTAGGCCACACCCAAAACAACATTGCATAATTATGGGGGCTCACTAGAGGTTGCAATTGGCCATTGAGCATAACTTCACCAAGATGATTGTGGAAGGAGACTCACAAATCATTCTCAATCTCTTTTGGAAAATCTTGAATGGCGCTGACCCAGAGAGAATCTCTCCATGCTGGTGAATTTCTCATGGTCTGAGGAAAATTGTGAATCTTATTCGACCCAATCACCCCTTCATCCCCTCTCATGTAAGGAGGAAGGAGAATAAGATTGATGAAAAACTAGATAACATTGGAACGAACTGGGAAGGACCAGAGCTACTCTCCCAAACCTTCATCAACCCAACACACCCCATACTTCAACATTGTAAGGATAAATATAAATCCATTGACATCTCCCTAGATGGGGTTCCAGTGCGGGCCAAATGTCAGCAGGAGAGGGCGCAAAACGGCCAAAATGGCGATGGCCATGTGATAGGAGAATGTCACACCCTCCCGCCACCCTCTTGCATTTAATCCAAGCTCATGCATGCCTAGGAACCATTACTCTCAGTGCGCCTGACCTAAGCTCATTGTCTTTTCAATGGCTCAGAGCCATGAATTAAAATTTACTCTCCTCATGCGTGTTTTCCTCCTTCAACACTCTCGACGCCATGACTTTTACCAGATGCATTTGCAAAGGTTATCTTCCAAGGTCGAGACCTCCTCCAACCTACACTCCCACTAGCTACACCTTCACTACCCGTGCTTCCTCCCGGCACTTGCATTTCCCCTCAATGTCCCAGGCACGCTGAGACAAAGAGAGAAATCCAAGCACAGCTTGTCCTGGTAGCCAAGCCGACCACGTGTGGTCGACCCCTGCCTGCACCATCTCCTAACCCGTCACTTGCTTCACCTTCTTCGCCATCTTCTCAGTCGCAGTCAAGAAAAATCCCTAACAACCTCTCATCCCTCTCCTCACCCTCCGCTAGCCGGCTGGAATGGTTTTCCATCTCTGGAAATTCCCTTGGTTTTAAATCGAGTCCCTCGTATGATTTGGCCTCCACCTCATAGCCGCTTCCTGCAGTTCCACCCAATTCTACAAGGTCTGGTCCTTGAACTGCAGAAAGGCCTGGACGACCTTTAGTTCTGAATGGAAATCCTGGATGGGAAGACTTTAACGCTCCTGCAATTGCTCTCAACTTTGCAGGGGGATTGTCTGTCAACACTAGGAGTGGTTGAAGCCACAGGGGGTGGAAAAAGAGATTAATTAGGGGTTGGAGGAGCAGACGCCACAGGGGTTTGCAGCGAATATGACACATGAATTTCCATGCATGAGGCCATGGAGGAGGGAGGGAAAATTGTCGAAGAGGAGGGGGTTGGAGGTGACGTCGACATAGGAGCTTCCATGCATGAGGCCATGGAGGAGGAAGGTACATGGGACAAAGAGGAATGGGCTGGAGGCGACATCAACACAGGCGCTGCCATGTAAGAGCTCATTGAGGAGGGAGGGACAATTATCGAAGAGGAAGCAACACTAGTCGTGGACCCAATGACCAACGCCACCTCCCTGTACGTGTGGCCCTTCTACAAGCCCACCACATGACTGACATAGGTGTCTTCATGCCAGTTTAGCCAAGTGTCTGAATTTATTTCTGCCTCATAGGACCTATGATCACATTTTTCATGTTGTTTTTATTTGGTCTCCCACAAGAGACTGTAATTTCTCTGTTTAAGTTTATGTCATTTTCAGACTGGTAGCTTAAGACAATGAGCTTTACTCTTACCGGCTGGCTAAACTAGTTTCCCTTCGGGGCAGTTCAATTTTTATAGTCTGGAACACTTGATTATACTGTAATTCTTATTTTTTGAAAGCATTTTATAAAACTCTTATTTACAAAAAAAAATACTATATATTATTTTAGTGTATATATATTATTTTAATGTATATTGATAATATAGATTATTGTTGCCCGCAGGGGTGTAGACCGATTGGCAAGTGCCGTGTAAATGGAAGGAACTATGTAAAATGAGGTCTCAAGGTCGATTCTCACCCCGATTTACTCGGAGGGCGTGCTTGCGGGTTGTGCCTTTCTCCCTAGGGGTTATAAGGCAGCTGGCAGGATTCGACCCCATGTCACGCGAGTACGATACTGCCGTTGTTACCGATTCCCCTTGTATAAAAAAAAAAATATAGATTATTGTTATGTAATAATGATAATATAAATGAAAATTATATAATATAGTTGTGTATATAGTTGGTTGTATATAATTATCCATGATTTGTAAGATATGAAATAATATTAACATAATTATTTCCTCTAAAATATACCACTTATATTGTTTATTATGAAGTTGATATGAATATATTATTAATATGATTAAAATATTTTAATTGATACTTAATTCATGATTGATTATGATTATTAAAAATGTCCCCAAGGTGTAGGACAGTCGGTGACGGAGTGTGTTGTTAAGCCACTCCATGATGTTAAAATCACCGGTTCGAAACCTGCGGGGACAAAAAATCCAACCATGTTAAGGGTTGGTGTGGCTCAGGTCGGGTGCGATCCCCGGGTGATTTTGACGACTTAGATGCCCCTGAGTCGCGGTTTCTCAAGCCACAAGTTAATAGCGTAGCCAACAGGTCCCGCACAAATTAACAAACAAACAAAAAAGATTATGATTATTAAAAATATTTTAATTTATCATTTTTTATATATTATTTTAAAGTAATTACAAAATTGATATTGGTTTTTATAAAGTTTATTATATGATTATTATATATTAATATTAAAAATAATTTAATTTATGATTAATTTATGAATGTTTACTATATTATAATAATAATATAAATAATATTCATTTTAATAATAACAATAAAGTATATCAATGATGATGATGATTAAAGTCTAATGAGAGCGAATTGGTTTATGGGACTTTAAGAGGGTAAGTGATTACTTGAAATTCTTTAGAATTTTGTTTTTATGCTCAAAAAAGCATTAAGAGAAACTTTCCAAGATCACCATACTTTTGTTGAGTTAAGAAGTTAGAAAGGTTAGTTAGATCACCATATTATCTATATTTTTATAATTATTATATTATATTAATACAATCAAGAAAAAATCATAATTATTATATATTAATATATAATTAAATAATTACTCAATAATATAAATAATTATATTATGTTATAATAAATTTATAAAAATTATCGATATAAATATTATTTTAATAGTTTTATCATGTAACCATAATTATAATATAAATCAAAATTATATTATGTTGTTTGAAAATTTTATTTATGTACATAGTTGATTGTATGATTATATATATTTAAAGAAAATAATAATATTGATCAATATAATTATTGAAAATTATTATTTTCAATTGATTATTAGAAACTTGGTTATATTATTATTAAAAAAAAAATAATTGATGATTAATTTATGGATGTTTATTATATTCTATATCATAATAGTAGTATAATCACTATTTTTAATAAAAATGAAGCTTATCAAAATATGTTATTCATATTTTTATAAGTGCTATAGAGTATTAATATAGTAAAGAAAAATTGGATAGTTACTATATATTTATAATTAATAATATTGTTAAAATAATTATGTGTGTGTCAATTAAGTTTAGTTTGGATAGTTCCAAGGAATGATTGTTATCCACCTCGTCCAAGTTCAATTCTCGCAATAACATATTGAGCTATTGTTGATTAGTTTTGTGCTCTCAAGATTCTAGGGTTTAACCTAGGTACTATCCTCAAACTGAGGGGAAGTACAAAATTCTAGGGTTTAACCTAGGTACCATCCTCAAAATGAGGAGAAGTATCACCCATTGATCTTTTATTTGAGTCCTCTTATTGAAATACATTATGAAAACAAGTGGAGAGTGTGTGTATATATATATAGTTTAATATTAATATCTTATTATGAAATATACATTATAATAAATATTTAATATTATTAAATAGTAATAATAAAATAATAATCTAGTTTTAAGGTTAGGTCCAAGCCATATGAGACATCTTGTTTGTTGGAAAAGGGACCCCCTCTGCACAATGATTTGACTACCCTACATAGGTGTAAATACTATATTACCCTCTGGATTTGAACCTGTGGCCTCCTAGGAGGAAACACATGTTCTTAACCATTAAGCTAGATTGGTATTTGACTAGTATTCGACTATAATAGAATCCTGAGATTCACAAGATTGGAGTCAATGATCTAGGTGAATATGTAGCAGTTTTGGGGAGCCATAATTTAGGTTTTTGCATGTTGTAAAGCCTATAAATAAGGTGTGTTTTAATTGTAATAAGTTGTTATTTCTAGTAGTAGCTTGGCCATGTATATGCAAGACGAATTAACTGCAAGGTAGTTATTGTGTAAAGCAACAGAGTAGGATGATGATTTTGTCTTAGGTGTAGATGAATTTTATTCATGTAACTCTTTATTGAATGAATTAATAAGACACCAACAGAGAAATATGCTCAAGGAATGACAATTTTCTCGGTTAAAGGTTTCTAGGGTAAAATCTTTATGCATTGTGTGTGTTTGTCATTTATTTTGTATTTATTTATGTCCTCTCTTTCATATTTGGTTTAGTGTGAGGATTATTTTCTCTACATTTGGTATCATATCGTATATGCGCAGTTCTGATATATGTGGTATCATAGATCATTTTGTTTCTATGTACAATTTGTATCAGAGTAAGGTTAAGAAAGTCTTAGATCTGAGCTAAACCTGGGTTCAGTGGGAGTTGTAAGTAAGGGATCTTTAATTTGTGATTGAAATAACGAAAATCAATTCAAGGATAGAGATTGAAAAATTCAATGCTTATAACTTTGAGATTTGGAAGATTAATATGGAAGATCTCCTTTTAGATTGAGAATATTCGGTAGTTGTGAGTCATGAAACAATTTTGATAGGATATGACGAAGGAAGAATTGGAGAAAATCCATAGGAGGGAAAGGAGTAGAATTCAACTTTGTCTAGAAGATTTGATATTGCTAAATGTCTCGAGTGAATACTCTTCCAAGAAAGTGTGGGATAAGTTGGGAATATTGTACAAGTCAAAATCCCTAGTAAGCAAGTTGTTTCTTCGGAAGAAACTATATCTTTTGAGGATGAGTGATGAGAGATTGGTAACAAAGAAAATAAATGCATTCAATAATGTGGTAATTTAGTTATTATCTATGGATATTAAAATCACTGAGGAGGAGACATCTATTATCTTGTTGTGTTCTCTGTCATAATTTTGGGATAGCCTAATCATGGCTATCGGGAGTAACTCGATCATGTCAACACTTGAAGATGTGGTTCCATATATATTTTTAGAAGAAATGATATCAAATAACATGGAAGGATCAACCAAGGATTCCTTGATGGTGATAGGTCAACTAGTCAACATAGATAAAGGTAAATTCTCTGGTAGAAAGTCTAAGTGGAAGGGTAGATCTAAGGCCTCGATTAAGTCGATGAGAATATGTTGGAAATGTGGTAAAGTTGGGAATTACAAGAGAGAATGGAAGTTGAAATTGACTTAGATCAATTCAATATCTGAAAAGAAGTAGTCGAATAAGAGAAATACTACTCCAGATAAAGGAGGTGATGTGTATATAACATCGACTAGTACTTTTGTCAGATCATGATGTTTGGATGATCGAGTTAGGTGCATATTTTCATATGACACCCCAAAGAGAATGGTTATGTTAATATGAGATATATGAAGGAGGATATGTATTCTTTGGGTTCAATTCGACCACCAAAATTGTTTGATGAGAAAGATTACAACTAATGCTAAAGGATGGGAGGAGTAGGACCCTTCTAAGTGTGCTACATATTATGAGTTTAGAAATAAATATGGTATCTATCAGTAAAATGAGTGAGGGAGGTGTGAACACTTTATCTCATAAGGATACATGCAAAATGGTCATGGGAGATATGGTCTTAATTAAAAGATTTCATATTGGAACCCTATACACGTTGCTAGGGAATGTTGACTTGATTGGATGCAACAACATTGTTTTTCTTGAAGTCAACTTGACTTTGAATCAACTTGACTCAAATTGGGTTCAGTTGATACAAAACAACTTTATTTTTATTCATCAAGTCGACCCAACCATGTTATGGCACCAGAGAATGGGACATATTGGTGAAAAAGGACTTCGAGCTATGTACAACAAAGGTATGTTTGAAGGGTTTTCTAATTGTAATTGGGAAGTAATTTTCAGTGAACATTTCATATATGGAAAAAAAATCGGGTTGGATTTCCATCTAGAGCTACAAGGGAAAAAAGGGATTATGGAATTCATACATAGTGATGTTTTTGGGCCTTCATAGGTCCCTTCACTAGGAGGATGTTTGGATTATGTTTCCTTCATATATGATTTTTCCAGGACGATATGGCCACATCTATTGAGGAATAAATAAGATTTTTTCAAGAAATTCAAAGAGTTTAAATCTCTTGTGGAAAACTATACAGATAATAAGATCAATGTGTTAAGGAAAGACAATGGAGGTGAGGCTTCTAGAAAGGATTTAAATAATTTTTTCAAGTAATTTGGCATATCACGCAAAAATACCACACAATACACCCCACAAAAAAATGGAGTTATTGAAAGAATGAATAGGACATTGATGGATAAGGAAAGGATGATGCTCAACAGTGTTGGACTCACATGAGATTTATAGGCAGAGGTAGTCAACACTGCAAAATATTTCATAAATAGGTCTCTTTCATCAGTTCTAGTCGACTCGAATCCACACGAGATATGGTTTGGTAAGAATCTTTCACTTTCACATATCAAAGTCTTTGGATTTGATGCACTTGTGCATGTTCCCAAGGAAAAGAGGAACAATATGGATAATAAGGTATTCAAGTGTATTTTGATTGGATAGAAGGATGGAATCAAAGGCTATAATCTATGAATTCAATTGTTGATGAAACCAATTTATAGTTGTGATGTGTTAATTAGGGAAGTTAGAGGAATTTCCAAGTCTGAAGAGGTTCATATGAAGAAAGAAAGAAATAAGTTGGTGTTTGAACTGAGGAACGAAGAACATGATTTAGATTCAAGTCAACTAAATTAGATAAAGAGCAGGAAAAACCAAATCTGGTTGTAAGGAGGTTTGAACGAGTAAGGAAATCAATTGAAAGGTATAGTCCAATGCCCGATATCCATTTTTCATTTGTTTTATCTACAACTCATAAGGAGCGCAAGTTAGTAAAGGAGGTAGTCGACTCGACATAAGGTAAACTCTGGAAGGATTCCATAGTCGAAGAAATGTAATCGTTGCACAAGAATGGCACATGGGATTTGGTCGAGCTACTTAATTGAAGGAAACATGTCAGTAGAAAGTGGGTGTTCAATAAAAAGTTTAATTCAATAGGTCAATTCGAGAATTTCAAATATCAACTAGTACCAAAATGATATTCCCAGGTCAAGGTGGTTGAATTTGGTGATATTTTCTCTCATGTTGCAAAATTAACTTCCGTTAGAGTACTAATGTCTATGGGTGCAACATTTTATCTTGAAATAGAGAAGATGGATGTGAATATGAAATTCCTACATGGGGGCTTGAAAAAAGAAATCTACATGAAACAACCCGAAGGATTTGCAGTAAAGGGAAAAAAAGAAATGGTGTGCAAATTGAAAATATCCCCTTATGGTTTAAATAAATCACCACATATGTGGTATGAAAATTTTGAAACATACATCTCAAGTATATTCCAAGGAAGAAGGAATCCATTTCATATATGTATCTTTATATGTCGAAAACATGTTCTTGGTTAGTAAGAACATGGATGAAATAAAGGAGGTGAAGATGAAATTGTCCTCCAAGTTTGAAATGAAGGATCTCAGTGCAACAAACTTGTTATGGGAATGTAGATAAAGAGAGATTTGAAAGTTACAAAGATTTGGTTAAATCATATAAAGTACATTGAAACAGTCTTGAAGAATTTCAAGATCCAAAATTATAGACCGGGCAAGGTACCAATTCCTATGGGAGCAAAGCTGATTGCTAAATTGTGTCCAAAGGCACAAGAAAAAATAGAGGACATGACACATGTTTCCTATGCTAATTTTGTTGGTAGTATTTTGTATGCAATGATATACACATGCTCATATATTGATCATGCAATGACAATTTTGAGAAAAAACATGTTGACACCTGGAAAAGAACATTGGAATGTTGTCAAGAGAGTGTTCAGGTACTTGCGTGGCACAACAAAATATGGTATATGATACCAAGGGAAAATTGATACTAACATGGAAGTAAATGTACATGGCTTTGTCAATATCAACTATGCTATATATCTAGATCGATGATGTTTGAATAATATATATGTGTTCAAGATGTTCAGTGGATAAATCAACTGGATGAGTTAGCGACAGGTGGTCATATCCTCGTCAACAATATAAATTGGATACATTGTATCCACTCATGCAATCAAATAAGTTGTATGGATGCATCGATTGTGTTCTAGGATTTCATTTGAGAAGAGAGCTATGGAGATAAAATATGACAATCAAAGTGAAATATTCCTAGAAAATAACATGACTTACCATTTCAGGATGAAGCATATTGATGTACAATTTACCATTTCATGGGAGACATGGTGGAAAGAAATAAGGTGTTGCTAGAGAAATTTGACACAATGGAAAATATAAAAGATTCTTTGAACAAATTTGTGAGTGTTTTGAAGTTCTCTTGGTGTAGAGAGGAAATGGTCATTACTACCATGGGTTTGTGAACATAATTTTAGGTTCTCTTGTATCAAAAAAGAAGAAAAAAAGTGGAAAAATGGTGGGGCTTTTTATTATTTGTAGTGAAAGAACAATCAACTGATTTGCTAGTTGAGGCAGATTTAATGAGTGATGAATGGATTGACGGGTAAATTTGAGTCAATGGTCAAGTCGAAGGTTCAAGTGATAGAATGGAAAGTTGAAGGTTGAAGTGGTTGACCAAGAATATCAAAATGCCAATTGAAAGGAGATCGAGCGGTAGTCGACTGGAGATCGACTAGGTAATCGATTGGTATCCATCTGGTAATTGACTATAATAGAATCATGAGATTCATGTGATTTTATCCAATCATCTGTGCAAATTTGTAACAATTTTTAGGAACCATGATCTAGGGTTTTTCATGTTGTAAAGCCTATAAATAAGGAATTTTATAATTTTAATAAGGTGATGTTGCTAGTAGTATCTTTGTCATGTAGATGCAATTCGAATTGGCTGCAGGGTTGTTCTGTAAATCAAGACAGTCAGATGATGATTATGTATTAGGTGTAGAGAAAGGTTAGTCATGTAACTATTTATTCAATGATTGAATAAGACAATAAGATAATGATATGCTCAAGGAATGTTGGTTTTCCTAGTTAAGGGTTTTGAGGGTAAACTCTCTATGTACTATGTGTGTTTGTCATTTATTTTATGTTTAAATTTGTCTTCTCTTTCCTAGTTGGTTTAGTGTGGGGATTAGTTTCTACAAAATAATGACGTTGGTCCACTGTGATGTCGCATTGTGATGTTCATGAATGGTTTTTTCATATTGCAACATTTATCAAGGGTTTTGGTGGATTGTAAAGTTCCTCATGAATTCTGTCAGATTGCAACATTCAAATTGTCTAACTTTATGTCAAATTTCTATGTTCCCTAATGGTCATGTTGCATTATAAAATCAACCATGTTATCAATGTTCTTAATATATGCCTATCAATATTCATTAAGTGTTATACTATATTACCACAATCTTCATAGGTTATGTTGGATTGCAACATTCCTCAAGGGTTATGTCACACTAGGACATTCATATTTGTCGAATTATGTTGAATTACTACATTCCTCAATGCTTATGTTTCATTTCAATATTCATCAAAGGTTATGTTATATTGTGGCGTTCCTCAATGGTCATGCCAAATTGTGACATTCATGTTGGTTAACTTTATGTCAAATTGTTGCATTCCTTAATGGTTATGTTGCATTTTGATATTCATTAAGGGTTATGTCACATTAAGTTTGGTCAAATTTTGTTGTCCATAGCTAACTATAGATGATAATAGTTGATTATTTTTAACTATATTTCACAATGTAGACATGATTTGACAATGGTTGACTATTGCTAACCATGTTTGATTATGATTTGACGTTTGTTGACTATGGTTGAGTATGGTCGACCATGTTTTAAAACACTAAGAAGTTTATTGTCTTGGATTTTATGAATAGAACGAAATGAATACAGATTATTAACGGGTGCTTAACAAAAAATAACAAAGATACAGTAAAACTGGTTTTCTATTCAACAAGGAAATAAGTTGAAACTGTAAAATGCAGCAGAAACAAGCTTGCTGGAATGGTGGCGGCTTATCTCTGAGAAGAGATGTGACGACTATGCTCATTCACAAGAATATCATTGAAATGAGGCTCTTAAGGCCTTTTTACAATAAACAGGAATGCCAAAAACCCTAGACATAAAAAAAACTAACCTTAGGATATGAAGCGCCAAAATTCATGTGGGCCCCGTCTGGTTAAGTTAATACATCAACTTCTCAGGGTTGTAACTTTTGCATACGATCTTCGTTTTAGGCATATGATATCCGGTTGGAAAGGTATTGTCGAGGAGATTCATTTTGGGGGATCAATCATGGATTCATATATCATTTCAAATATCTATCCTGAAAAACCTTTATTTAAGCCCTCAAAATGGCCCCAAAAGTTAAAACTGCTAAAAATAGTAAATTGCCAAAAAACTGTTTTGAGCCAGTTGCAAAAGGTGGGTGGCCACCGATATCCACCTGGATCATTTATCATATGGTTATAATATTTATTGTGATATTTCTTTAGGGTTATGTCACACTGAGTTTCGTTGAATTTGCTTTGCCATTGATGATTACAAATTATAATAGTTGATTATTGTTAACTATAATAGACCATGTCACTATCATTCAATTGAATTTAAATCCTCCACACAAAGAGTGTTTATCACATGAGTGCCTGCAAAAATGAAAAGTTGCAAAATGAGTACAATATGTTTCATAAAAAACCAACTTGTGGTATGCATTTTTTATGCTAGATACCAACTAGAATTCTACTAAATGTTTGGGTATAATGATTATTTTTACCATTCTCATGAAACTTATATTCACAATTTTGTAGTAAGGTTATTTTCAAGAATGTGAATAAAAAAATTTAACCCAAAAGAGACATTATATCTGGGTAACTAATAACTCTTTATTGCATTATATTTCTATCTTCATTGACTTATACCAAATTACAGTTCATTCCTCAATTGTTATGTTGCATTGTGGTGTTCGTAAAGGGTTATGTTGGATTGCAAAGTTACTCAATTTTTATGTTAGATTGTGACATTCATATTGGATAATTTTATATCAAATTGGTAGATTTCTTAATGGTTATGTTTCATTTTGATGTTCATCAATGGTTATGTTGCATTTTGATGTTCATCAAGGGTTATGTTGCATTGGGTTTGGATGACTTCGATTGCCCTTGGATCACTATGGATGATAATAGTTTATTATTTTTAATTATAGTAGAGCATGTAGACATTATTTGACAGTGGTTGACTATTGCTAACCATGTTTTAGTATGATTTACCATGTTTCAAGAGACTATTTTGTTTATAATTTGGTTAATATATATATTGGAATGTTCCTCAAGGGTTATGTGAGCTTGAAATATTCATCTTCGCTAACTTTATATCAAATTTCTACCTTCCTTGATGGTTATGTTGCATGTCTACATTTATCAAGGATTGTGTCACATTTGGTTTGGTAGAATTTGGTTGGTTGTGATTGATGTTCCTTTATGGTTATGTCAAAATTTTCATGGTTCACGAAGTCTCTCTGTAGGTTAACTCTTGAGAACACCTGAAAAAACGTTGTTTATTCAAGTACCATGTTCATAAATGAGCATAACTTCGAGATAAAGTATTTATTTTATGTTTCATTTGCTTTTGTTATAAATAACATTTATAAGTATTTGAATGGAAGTGTTATAAATGGGTCTTTGTAAAGTATATTAAAAAGTTACAATCTTTAGAAAATGTTGTTAGGAAATATATAATGGAGACCTTATGAGTATGTTCAAGATTATATGTAATGGAAAATGAAATTAATTACAAAAAAATCATAGGCTATGCTTATTGCATAAATCTATGATCATAGGTTATAGATGAGATTTTTCTTTATCACATATTTTCAATTAAAAACTGAAAATTGTAAGATTTCATATAATAAAATGATTTTTTTTTTTTCACTATCATTGAGTTAAATTTATAGTGTTTATAACCTAAGCCCTTGAAAAACAAAAAATTGTAAAATGAGTAAAATATGTTTCATAAACAATTGACTTGAGGTAAAAGTTTGTGTTGTTAGTTACAATCTTTAAAAATTGTTGTTAAAAAATATACAATGACAAATTTATGTTGTTTACCCTTAATTTGAGTATATGATTATCATACATTATTATTAAAAACATATATATTTACCAGTTTAGACATTATGTTTGACCATGGTCAACTATGGTTGACCATGTTTGAAAGGAATTCTTAACTCAATTATCAACATTTAGACATTATGTTTGACCATGATCAACTATGGTTGACCATGTTTGAAAGGAATTCTTAACTCAATTATCAACATTGCATGGTATTATTCCATCTTTTTTATTGAAATAATAAGAAAAATTCATTTTAATTAAAATGTAAATAAGCATTACCCATACACATTAAATTTCTATAAATAATGATCCATACACATTGAAATGTTATAAATAATGGTCCATACACTTGGAAATTCTATCATTATTTCACGTAAATGCTATGTGAATGCTATAAATATTTTTAATAGTAGACCAAGAAAGTAAAACTAAAAAAACTTTTAACACCAACTATTAATTTTGTATTAAGGCTACAAACAAATTGTAAATTTTTTTATTAAAATTATATAAGAAAAAAATGGACACTACATAAATATTTGAGTGTAATGAATCAAAGTATTGAAATAGAAAAAATGGAAAGTGTACTATTTTATAAACAAAGTTGAATGTACTAAAAAATTGCACTAAGTTATATTTAGACATAAACTTTAAAAGCTAACCCATGGACAAGTCCATCATTACAATCAGTTGTTGCTTCTTCCATGTTGTCTTGCTTGACTAGTTAGTATTTGAAGGGTGTGATTGCAACCGAGGAGGGTTTCTTTAGAATGTCATCGAAAGTGAGTTTTCTATTCTATCGATCATGGTGGTCATGAAACCCAATTGTTTTCCAATTTCCACATATATGAATTCTTGACTATGCATGTGTTCGTTCATGGTGAATTGCAAGTTTTCCATTTCTTAAAGTTGCATTGTCATCGTCGTGGCATCCCTCAATCACTCTTTAGCTTCCGCCTGGAATACATGTTATGAAGTTGCATGCTATATGATTCACTTTAGTGCTTCTTTGGTGACCTTGAGTTATCACTCTTTAGCTTTCGCCTGCAATACATGTTATGAAGTTGCATGCTATATGATCCACTCTAGTGCTTCTTTGGTGACCTTGAGTTGTGTGCCTACTGGCCCTTTTTCTTAAACCTTAATGCCATATATTTTCTAGTTCACACATCACACAATTCCTATTGTATTCCTATTGTTGTATTCAACCATTTTTATAAACTCAAAATTAAAT
>JZKD02S1697452.1:845541-867727 GCA_000966675.3 Picea glauca
CAATACAAATAAACATAAAAAACTCTACTATAGTGGTTATAGTTTTTTGTTCTTATTTATTTGGAATAAATTATAGAGTTTTGAGTATTTATTTTTAATCAATAAAATATGAAATAATAGTGACTATAATAAGATATACAAACGAATATTTTTAAACAATGTTATATAACATTAAAAACAAGTTTGGTTGTAGCAATACAAATAAACATAGAAAATAATAGAACCGACCTTTCATTAATAGAATTGTAGATTTTGGAAGATACATGATTTTATCTAGATGTAAATACATGTAGTAATTTAAAAACGATGATTATTTGTTCATATTGGAACGATGTCATATATAATTGTTCTTCACATAAAAAGACCATAAAATGTGGTTAAGTTGCAATGAGAAAGAATCATAGAAAGTAATGATACTAATACAAAACAATAGTTAACTAACCTGATCATATAATAATTGGATTGGGTATAAAGACATGGGTTTAATATTTATTCTTTGTTCTTTCTAATTATAGAATATGCACTTTGAGTCATCTATCTATACGTTTAAAATTTAAATGGGGGTGATATCCTTACACCATCTATTGATTTATCTCTTGAAATTGTCATGAATGATAAACCTTGTCTCTCTATAGTGCCAATATCAATTCTTGCTTTTTCAAATGTCAATCCTTGTGATTTGTTTATAGTGAGAGCCCAAGGCATACACAATGGAATTTTTGCAATTTCCTATAACAATAGTTGTTATGATTATAGTACTTGAATTTTTCATGTCCCATGGTGCACCAATGTAATTATAAAAAAAATAATGGTGTACATTGGGAGTTGAGGTGGCTTTGATCCAGATTAGTGGAAAATATTTTGAATAGTTCCAAGTGCTCAATTCACTAACCATGCTTCTACCCATAAGTTACATGTCAACATTATGCGATCACTAGGACATATAATAACTTCATGTTCAATCCATTCATCATCTACATCACTAAATTCCTTATTCTTTGTATGTTTAGCAATGCATCATGCAATATAAATATTAAGTTATTTAAGCATGCACCTATTATGTAGATTCACCAATGTATTTTTTGGAAATAAACGAATTTTTGACTTGAAAGTACTAATTTAAATAGAATCCATAGATTAATCTATTCATGACATCAACTCCTACTAATCATTTATGTTTGCATCGATATTTCTAATGTTCATGACTTGTCTTCAAAAATTGGATTGTTTTGGATCTATCCATTGCTAAAAATAAAATGTGTCTAAAGTGACAACTATTTTGAACTCTTTCCAAAAAACCTTACCAATTGTGTTAACTATATACAGTGGTTTATCGTTAACAAGAGGTAATTAACGAAGGTCCCCAAAAATAATTAATGATCTTCCACCAAATGGGATAGATATATTTTATGAAAATGATCCATGTAAATGTGAATAATTCTATAGAAATAACCTTGGTCATACGAAGATAATTTCATTGATAAAAATGTATTTAACTTGTCAAATTTCCTCCTTAAACACACTAAGCGCTTGACCCTATAAAGGTTTAAAGTCTTTAATAGGAATTTTGAGTGTTGAGTGAATTGTTCTAGCTCATATATTGAAATAATCTATTATAGTAGGTGCTTCGTATTCAAATGTGAGCTAAATTATTATAAAACACAATGTATAAGGTATGAATTTCTAGTTCCTACAAATACTTGAGCAATCAATTTCAGTGGTTGTTAATTTTTTTCTTAACAGGGATGTTGAATAACAATTTCAAAAGAAAGTCGTTGTTGTTCAAACAATAAATATGGAGAAGTAGATGTAGCATGATATTTGAATAAGAAGAGGCATATTGAAGAAGAAAATTTGGGATTTTAGGTGATTGATGGAGGTGCCAGAAGATTCCATGAAGTCATCCAAAATCTTTTAAAAGGCTCTGACCTCTTTTGCTGAAGGAATCCCCATTAATTTAGTGTCATCCACAAACTGATTATGAGAGAGGGAGAGGATGAATTCTGAATGGAAATCCTCTAAGGATGTTGGGAGTGAACCACTTCCTTAATGTTATGACCAAGACCATCTACCATAATCATAAAAATAAAAGGGGAGAGGGGATCACCTTGACAGATGGCTCAGGAGGGTAAACAATAGGGCACATGAGAGGGATTGATGAGAATGGAAAGAGAGGTAGAAAAAATGAGTTGCATAACCTAATTGACTAAAGAGGTATGAAATCCAAAAGATAGAAGAATCTTCTTTATGTATTTCCAACTGAACTTATTGAAAGCTTTGGATATGTCAAGTTTTATTAACATTCTTGAAGTTTTAGCATACTTCAGGGAGTGGAAAACCTCGTCAGCTAGAATTATACTATCAAGGATTTGATTATCTTCTACATATCTAGACCGCTCAGGCTTTGCCAGAAGAGGCATAATAAGTTTTCGGCATGGGGCGAGGAATGTGGTAATAATATTGTAAATAAAATCACATAAGGAAATGGACAGAAATTAGGAAGGGTTGGCTGCCTATGCTTCCTTAGGAATCAGGGAGATTGTAACGACCCCTATCGTTACGACTACAAGCGAAGAAGAAGGCGCAACCCTTTTTTTTGTTTGTTTTTAGGCAGGAAGGAAATGACGACACAGTTGAACCACACCACTCGATGCCGAAAACCACACATGTAGATCATGCTACAGACCACAAAGACTCAACATACTAACACCTCAAGCAACTGGGAAAAAAAAGGGAAATTCAAGACAGGTGAAAACAACTACCCGCCCGACACAACAACACAACGCCTACAAGCCAATGGACAACATCAACAACCCAACATAGTGGCTTCGATGAACATGAACTAGAACCCTATATTGCACACACTGGTGCCTTAAGGCGTTACAAAACCAAGTCCCAACAACTGCTAAAACGAACAACGTCCCCATCGGGAGGCACAGACTCCAGTCGAGTTATCAGTCACCTATATCCTTTAGGGCGCGCAATGATCCCCTCACCAGGGATCATGCCGTCACTAGGTGATAGGCGTGACAACAACCGTGGCGCAACAACGTAACTAGACCCTCAACACCAAATAAAACCAACATGCTAGGAGATCAAAGTAACTAATTAAACACATGACGACTAACCCTAAAACCCAATCGACAAGTCAACAAGATGACTATGAAATTCCAACAACACAATAAATTCCTCGTGCAAAAAAAATCAATTTGCACACATTAAATTAATTATTACCCAACAATTGGTTCCCTATACTAATTTCCAATTCCGTTATCAGATAGGCATTTTCCTAAGGAGGAAATTTGTTGTCCTTTAAACTGAAACAATAATGCAATGGCTATCTATATAATCTAAATATTGATATTACAGTATCAGATTAATTATAGAGATGCTGTCATTACATATTAAATTGGCTAGTTATACACAACATCCCCGCACTCGACAAATCGTGGTTGTACACAAAATATCATTGTCGTCCAAATTAATTTTCTAAACATTAGTTGTCTATACACCAAGAGCTAATAATGAAATTATCAATAATGATGTACAATAAAGACGTTACCTTTTTAAAAATATAGTGTTGCTCCTTAAAGAGATCGATGTCTAAATTCAATGCTCCTTCAATGTTATTCAATGCAATTTTAATACTATTTGTTGTTTATAAATAAGTGCCATTTCAATGTTGTTCAATGAAATTTTGATGCTGATTTCAATCCTTGGAAACCATATAAAGTCAACATGCAAACAATGATTCCATGCAATGTAATGCGCCTAGTAATAAAACTCAGGTATTTAGTTTTAAATTCATAAATTTACAAATTAACTCAGAAAAGAGATTACATTTAAAAAAATCACTTGTTCCTAAATTAATATGGAAGGTCTATATCAATAATGGATCTGGAGTTGAAACTTTTGTAAAACTACACAAAAATTGGTATAGTTGAATTTATGTCGAAAATGACACAACACCTAAAGGAACAGAAAAAGCATCATAGTAATCAGTCCATCACAGACATATAATTAAAAAGGAAACACAGACATAAGCTAAAAACGCAGACACGTCATTTAAGGACAACGCAGATAAAAGATTCCAACACTGGGACTATGTAATTACCAAATCGTTGGTTTTAAAAAATGGAAAATGTAGACCTATCATTTAAGGACAACGCAGATAAAGGATTCCAACGCTGGGACTATATAATTACCAAATCGTTGGTTTAAAATAATGGAATATCTCGCAGTCTGTGAATGGTGAAATCGCAATCTAAAACAAGTGAAAATTCGCCACCCAATACACAATAAGCTCCATTACCCAAAATCATTGTATAACTGGGAAGGAAAACAATTGTATTTTACATTACGGTGATATCTTCATAAATTTTCCACATAACTGTGATAGCAATAAAACGGGAAATCATTTAATAAATAAAAACGCAGGCATATAAAACGAAATTGGAATCGGAGGTTAAACTAACTGCAGTTAAAACACAGGCAATAAAAACAAAATGGAATCGGAAATTTAAACGGAAATGCAGTTAAAACGCAGGCAATAAAAATGCACCCCGTATACACCGCAAAGTATCCGCCATAGAAATGTGATAAAAACGCAGAGTGTGTTCACCGGGGAGGGAATTAAACGCAGAGTTAAAAATTTCGTGGTTGAGTATATGAAATGCACAGAATAGTTGTCGTTAATAAAATGAAACACAGAGTTAAGTTGCCAGGAATGTATTACAACGCAGAGTAAACGAAAGAGTTGTGGTTCCAACCATGAATACAATTTGTTGAGGGTAAGCTGCCAAGAAGAGTGGGTTGAATGTTGTGTAAGTAAGGGTGGAAACTCAGATATTACTAAAAACAGTTTTCAGATGCCGAGAACATTTAGGACATAGAGGTGATATAACATGCAGAGACCATTGCAAAAGTGCAGATCAAAACGCGGAGATATGAAGGGGTAAACATTTGGGCAACCACATCCTCCGCTCATCATCCACACACAGAAAAGAAGGGCATTAGGATCTATAGGTTTATTAACACCGAAGTGACGACCATTGATCAGGCTCCTGGACAACTGCTCAGGCGTGGAATGATGGTCTAGGGATGAGGATGAAGTATAAATCACAAACTCTTCACAATAAATCAATAAAACCAACAAGACAGTTACAACATTCAGGGATCGATTTCCAAGGGAATCAATTCAAGAAGCGAGCTTAAGGCTATGTTGAATTTAAGTTCTCGATTAAAATAAAAAGTAAAACACTTTATTTACACAATTAAAAGTACAAAAATGAAAGCGTAAGATCTATAATAATCTACCATGGAAAATAAAAGTATGCGTATTGTAGCCCAAGGTGACTGCTCTGAGTCGTTGTTCTGCGCACTCTGTGCATCTCCTGCTTCCCGACTGATGAGACTTCACCGATACCTCCCAGCCAACGGTAGGGGTATTCTTCTTCCCCCTTAGCCCCCCAAGGCACAAAAGGGCCATGCACACTAAACTAGAGAACAACTAGCTCCCAACTCGCCTCACAAGGTCCAGCTATCACTCCTCATTGAGCTGGGTATCCCAACTCCCATAAGATAAGTCAGTCAAGTCAAAAATTTTGTAGCGTAACGTTACACATGAAGGAAGAGATCCATCCTCCTCCTCCTCCCTCCTTTATATAGAATTTCTAAGTCATTTCTTTCCCAATTTCCCATTTAATTTATTGTTCAATAATTTAATTCATAAAAATTCTCCTCGTACATGTGTCACCCATCCCCTTCGTTGCACCAGAAATTGATTTCATTAATTATTTAATTACTCCTATTTCTCTCACCCACCTAAAAGCATTCCTAAGATCGCTCCTAGGTGTCCCCATATTCCCTTACACATTTTAATTACTTACCCCCTTTCTAAATTACTAGTTGTGTTCAATTTAGAAAGTTCTTAAAGGCAAGATTCCTTACTAAGTTAGTCATTCTGATGTTTCCTTAAGTTTCCCTTTCTCTTTATGTTTCCCCTTTTTCCCTTAGTTTCCTAAATCTTTTAAATTTCCCTCTTTCCATTTTTATCTAAAACTCAAATTAGCAAGTGTAAAATTTACCCTTTTTCCCCTTTTCCTTTTTAGTTAAAATTTTTAATTAGCATATGTAACAAACAATCACATCCCTTTTTAAAATTTTAATCCCTCAATATAATTTGATTTTAATAATTTAATCAAATTTTTTACCACTCTTTCGTCACTGTTTAACGATGATTTTTATTATTATTATTTTATATATATATATATATATATATTATTTACCACAAGAGTTACTTAGACCTAGATTTTATTTTCCGAGGCTGGGCGACATTTTTATTAGGGAAAATTGTTTTTGAAACTTTCTCATCACATCATTCGTTATAAAGCCATCTAGGTTTATTCACTCATTAGTTAACAACGCGATGTGCCCTTCAGGATGCACTAGGTGCTCCAAGGGTGCCACTCGCCTCATTTTGTTTCCCTTGTGTGACATGCTCTTCAGGATGCACTACATGCTCCAAAGGTGCCACTCTCCTCTTGACTGACTTGGTAGACATCAAAAACCCCTGGAGTCAATACTCTGCCAGTTGATCTTGTGGGAGACTACAGGCCTCTAAGGAATAAGGCCCCTGCCTTATTACGCACCCTTTAGAATCATCGTGAGCAACTGTCGCAGTCTGCCCTCACGCCATCGTGGGTCTTATCAAACTAGGTAATCATTAACCTAAAGTTCGAACCACAGTGGTAGTGATAGTAGGTTGTGGCAGGGTTGTTGTCCACACCTCTCCCTCAACATCTTTGGTTATTGTGCGTGACCCCTCTACTCCACATATGAGTCTGGTCGACAAGCCATCGTTAGCCTGCATCATCACTGAATCACGTCAGAAATAAAATCCATAATCATAACATCTAATCATATGCACATATGTCATATATACAACAATCAAACCCCAACAGTCCACTCCCTGACTCAATCCGAAGTCCAAGGGTTTCATCGATGCCTCTACATCCTCGAGGTCCAAATCCTACACACTAAGAAGAACTGAGTCAATAACACCTGTCTAAGTAAATACATCAAAATAACATATAATCACATCCACAATGCCTCATAATCATAATCAACAACCAATACTATAATAATCCGGATCACTTGCAAGAAAGTGTCCTCAAAGAATAAGTTTTCTCACTGCGCACAAGAGTGGGATGTTACATACACCCCCTTTTGGTCTAAACTTTGTCCCAAAGTTTCACAATATATAAGTGTTGAAATAATGTGTATCACAATGTCATAAGCCTATCTATCAAACAAAAATGGAAAATGTTGGCGCATATCATATGCGTCCTCCCAGGTTGTCGAGTGCGGACTATAGTTGTCCCATTGGACCTTGACCTGATCTACCGTTCGATGTCGTAGCTGTCAAATGTGATGATCCAAGATGTGGATCATCTCATCCGTGAGATCCCCCTCATCCAATACCTACAAGGAGCTCATGTCAATAACATGTGTGGGATCACTAATATAATGTCTCAAAACAGATACGTGAAAAACATCCTGCATACGCCTAAAATAATCAGGCAAGGCTAGTCGATAGGCCAAGGGCCCCTTCCTCTCCATAATATCGAAAGGTCCTATGAACCTAGGAGAGAGTTTATCTCTCCTTACAAACTTGATCGAACTCTTATGTGGTTTTATCCATAAGAAGAATCGATCACCAACTTCGTAACTACGGTCGACACAGTGTGCATCAGCATAACTCTTCTATCAATCCTGCACTTCTTTGATCCTTTGTCTTATTGTTTGCAATTGATATTCTATTACTTAGATCACTTATGGTCCCACCAGGACCCTATCCTCAATTTGATCCCAACTCAAAGGCATTTGACACGATCGCTCGTAAGGGAACTCGAAAGGCGCCCTCTTAATGGTGCTTTGGTAACTGTTGTTATAAGTGAATTCTACCAGTGGAAAGAATTCTTCCCAATGTTTTTGTCGGTCCATCATGTACATGCGCAACATGTCTTCCAAGATTTGGTTTGTTCATTCGGTCTGCCAATTAGTCTCCAGGTGATACACAGTACTAAAGTTAATTTGGGTTCCCAAGGCCCCTTGGAAACTAGTCCAAAATCATCTGGTAAACATCGATCCTCAATCGGATATAATCCTCTTAGGCAGGCCATGCAGCCTCACAATCTCATTGATGAAAACTATAGCTATGTCAACTGCCTGATACATCATACAAATAGGAATAAAATGAGCACTCTTCATTAGAGTGTCGACTACCACAAAAATCAAGTCATGTCTCCTTGTCGTCAGTGGCAATCCATCAACGAAATCCATTGAAATAACCTCCCATTTTGATTCCGGAAAAGCGTGTGGCTGTTATAATCCTACTGGATGTCTATGTTCATCCTTTATCTGCTGACATTCTATACATATGGGCACATAGTTGACTATATCTTCCTTCATTCCCTTCCATAAGAATAAGGGTTTAAGTTCTGCCCTCATCTTCATGACTCCTAGGTGAGCCATGTACACTTCTCTTTGAGCCTCGTTTAGGATCAAACTCCTCAACTCGTCGTTCGGTGGTACGTAAATCCGATTCTTAAACCTCAATAATCCATATTCGTCAAACATAAATCCTTTAAACCTTGGTACCATCATTGTGTTTTGTCCGATAAAATCCTTAACCTCTTTGTACCAGTCATCATCATGCTGTAATGTTATAATATTTTCACGTAGATTCATCTAAAGTGACAACACTGAAAATATGCGTGGTCTTCGACTCAATGCATCTGCCACTTGATTCACTGTTCCTTTTATGTAAGTAATCTCAAAATTATACTCCCCAAGCAATTCCGACCAATTTCGTTGTCACGTGTTCAGGTCTCTTTGCATAAATATGTGTTGCAGTCCATAGTGGTTCGTTTTTAGTTCAAATTTTACTCCAATAAGGCAGTGTCTCCAAACCTTCAAGGAATATACAATGGCTAATAACTCCAAATAGTGTGTCACGTAGTTTTCCTCATACCTTTTCAATTTCCTCGAGATGTAAGCGATCACTCGACCGTCTTGCACCAAGACTCTACCTAGGTCTTCCTTGGATGCATCAATGAATACCAAGAATTCAACATCCATGTTAGGGAACTTTAGTATCAGTATTGTTGTCAACATCTCCTTGAGCCTCCAAAATGCCTCCGCACATTTCTCGGTCCAAACAAACTTCGTATTCTTCTTCTGCAATTTCGTAATCAGATTTCGAAAATCCCTCGATGAATCATCGATAGTATCCTGCTAAAACCATGAATCTAAGCACTTCTAGGACATTCGTCGGTGCAGGCCATTCCATAATATCCTATACCTTTGCTGGATCCATGACGATAACTTCGTCGGAGATGAAATGCCCTAAGTAGTGAATCGTCGATTGATAAAACAAGAATTTGGACAATTTACCATACAATTTGTGCTCTCACAGACATTGTAGTACCAAGTGCAAGTGCTCATCATGCTCCTCCATCGTCCGAGAGTAAATCAAAATATTTTCAATGAATACTTGGATGAGCTTTTCCAAATACTCGCAGAACACACCATTCATCAAACTCATAAATACCCTTGGGGTATTTGTCAGTCTAAATGGTAAAATAGTAAACTCAAAAATCATCCTCTTTGATCCATAACTGGTGATACCCAGGTCTCAAATCGATCTTAGAAAACACTGTAGCACCCTTCATCTGATCGAAAAGATCATCAATCCTCGACAATGGATATTGATTCTTGATTGTTGCCTTATTCTATTGATGGTAGTCAATGCAAAGTCTCCATGACCCATCCTTCTTTCACATGAAGATAACAGGTGTGCCCCATGGTGACACACTTAGACGTATAATTCCCAGGTCCAAAAAATCCTTCACTTTCATTCTCAACTCCTGTAACTTCGGGGTCGGCATTTGATAAGGTGTTTTAGCTATTGGTTCAGTCTCGGGTTTTAGGTCTATGGTAAAATCTAATTCCCTCTCTAGAGGCATCTCGAGAAACTCCTCCATGAAGATGTCCGCAAACTCTCTCACCATAGGAAGGTGTTCTAGACCTTCCTCTACTCCCTTCTCATTTAACACAAGGATCGCATAAAGATTACATCCCTTGTGCATGATATTTTGTAACTGTAAGGAAGAGATGAAACTTAGGGAAACTCCCTGGTTTTGACCTACAATCACACGTCTCTTTCCCTCATCAGCGACCAAGCTCAACCATTTTGTCTTATAGTTGAGTATCGCCTCATGCGATTCCAACTAGTCCATATCGATCACGACATCATAAGATCCTAAGATCGTGACGTACAAGTTGGCCCTGATGACAAACTCTCCCAGGTTAAGGGTACAGCCCGTAAGCTTTCCGCCAACCCTATTTTTGGCTCTTGAAGCCATCTCTACAAAGATAAACTCATCTTGTTCGACTGCCTTTACCTTAATCCTTTTTAGCGTTGCACTAGAAATGAAACTCTTGGTAGCACCGAGATCTATCAAAATACTAAGGATCTGGTCAGTGACAGTACCTGACGTCTCGAGCACAGTCGAATCATGCTCTTCCTGGTGGTTATTCACCACTGCATGAATCCGATGGGTCTTTCCCAAATCTCCCATGGTAGTGGGTCTGACTGATCGAGATTCTCTAGTCCTCTCCATTGGGCAGTCGCGCTGGTAGTGTGGCTCCCCACAATTCCAACACTCGTTCTTCGGTCTAGTACTCCTAGTACCCCAAGTAGAAGCTTACGTCCCACCGGCCTGGAATCCCGGTCTGTTATGATGAAAATGCCTCAGTTGTTGTTGTTGCAGTTGACGTTGTTGTTGATGCTTTGGTCCCCGATAAGGAGTTCATTACTGAGGCGTTGGTCACAGAGGTGTAGTGATTCTAGAATCCATGATACCTTAGCATCTATCTAGCTGGTGTCTGATGCTGCTACGCACAAGATGACAGTTGCCCTGCTGGTCTTGCTAGAGTCCTGCTCCGACCCCTGCTAATAAGCTCCTCCTCTGCTATGAGGGCCTTCTGGACGACATCATGCAAGGTCTTAGGCATCAAAATCCTAACCTTTGCACGTATGTTGGCATTAAGGCCAAACAAGAACCTGTTGACCTTAAGTTTCTAAATATTAAGGTGCAAAGCATACCGAAGCAACTCCATAAAATGGGCCTCATACTCGGGCACCGTACGACTGCCTTGTTGTAAGGTGTTGAAATTGATGAGTCGATGCTCAATGAATTCCTCTGATAGGTACCTCTCTTAGAACCATTCCTTGAACATTTTCCATGACACATATTTGACGGCCATGTTCAGTTACGACAAGAGAGTCTTCCAGCATAGAAGAGTGCTCCACTTTAGTTGAAAGACTGCCATGCAGACCTTCATGTTGGAGGTATATTCGCAAAGTGAAAAGTACATCACCATATTCTCCAACCATGCCTCGACGGTTGCGCCATCTGGGGCACCAAAGAACTCGAGAAATTTGACCTTCTTGAGTTTACGGTGAATGCTACTAGTACCAACTGGAGTGCGCGGTGGACCCTAAGTGGGTGTCGGTGCCCTGGCTTCATCTCTGTCCAAACGACTTATTAGTGCCTCAAACATGCATTGAAAGGACCTCATTAGCCCAACCACATCACCCACCACTATCTTCTCCTGCCCGACAATCTGTTCATCTCCCTGGGGGTTAGACCCCTCAGGCATGGATGCTACTGGAGGCGTCATGCCTCCTCCCCTAGCACCCCATTGTCTACCTCCGCAACATCCTCTAATCATGATTACCTGCACAAATACAAGTCAACTTAATTAGCAACATTATAATCAAATATCATAACAATGCAAGCCATAGTGTTCCCAATTCGCGGGTTGAACCCGCTCTGATACCATATGTAAGGACCCCTATCGTTACGAATACAAGCGAAGCAGAAGGCACAACATTTTTTTTAAGGCAGGAAGGAAACGACGAAACAGTTAAACCACACCATTCGACAATGAACACCATGCATCAGATCATGCTACAGACCATGACGACTTAGCATTCTAGCACCTCAAGAAAATGGGAAAAACAAGTAAAAATCAAGACAGCCAGAAACAAATACCCACTTGACACAACAACACAATGCCTACAAGCCAAAGGACAAGATCAACAACCTGACACAATGGCTTCGACTACCAAGAACTAGAACCCTACGTTGCGCAACCCGACGGCTTAAGGCATTACAAAATCAAGTCCCAACAACTGCTACAACGAACAACGCCCCCATTGGGAGGCACAGACTCCAGCCGAGTTATTAGTCACCTCTATCCTTTAGGGCATGCAATGATCCCCTCATAATGGATCATGTCGTCTCTAGGTGATAGGCGTGACAACAGTCGTGGCACAACAACGTAACTAGACCCTCAACACCAACTAAAACCAACATGCTAGGAGATCAAAGTAACTAATTAAACACCTGATGGCTAATCCTAACACCCAATCGACAAGTCAACAAGATGACTATGACATTCCAACAACACAATAAATTCCTCGCACAATAAAATTCAATCTGCACACATTAAATTAATTATTACCCAACAATTGGTTCCCTGTACTAATTTCCAATTCCATTATCAGATAAGCATTTTCCTAAGGAGGAAATTCGTTATCGTTTAAACTGAAACAATAATGCAATGGCTATCTATATAATCTAAATATTGATATTAGAGTATCACATTAATTTTAGAGATGTTGTCATTACATATTAAATTGGCGAATTATACACAACATCCCCACACTCGACAAATCGTGGTTGTACACAAAATACAATTTCCGTTCAAATTAATTTCTAGACATTAGTTGTCTATACACCAAGAGCTAATAATGAAATTAGAAATAATGATGTACAATAAAGACATCATTAACAAGAGGTAATTGTGTTACCTCTATACAATGGTTTATCTTTAACAAGAGGTAATTAACCAAGGTCCCCAACAAGAATTAATGATCTTCCACCAAATGGGATAGATATATTTTATGGAAATGATTCATGTAAATGTGAATCATTCTATAGGAATCACCTTGGTCATAGGAAGATAATTTCATTGATCAAAATGTATTTAACTTGTCAAATTTCCTCCTTAAACATGATAAGTGCTTGACCCTGTAAAGGTTTAAAGTCTTTAATAGGAATTTTGAGTGTTGAGTGAATTGTTCCAGCTCATATATTGAAAGAATCTATTATAGTAGGTGCTTCGTATTGAAGTGTGAGCTAAATTATTATAAAACACAATGTATAAGGTATGATTTTCTAGTTCGTACGATTCCTTGAGCAATCATTTTCAGTGGTTGTTCATTTTTTTCTTAACAGGGATGTTGAATAACAATTTCAAAAGAAATTCGTTGTTGTTCAAACAATAAATATGGAGAAGTAGATGTAGCATGAGATTTGAATAAGAAGAGGCATATTGAAGAAGAAAATTTGAGATTTTAGGTGATTGATGGAGATACCAAAAGCTTCCATGAAGTCATCCAAAATCTTTTTAAAGGCTCTGGCCTCTTTTGGTGAAGGAATCCCCGTTAATTTAGTGTCATCCACAAACTGATTATGAGACAAGGGAGAGGAGGAATTCTGAATGGAAATCCTCTATGAACGTTGGGAGATCACCACTTCCTTAATGCTATGACCAAGAACGTCTACCATAATAATAAAAATAAAAGGGGAGAGGGGATCACCTTAACAGATGGCTCGAGAGGGTAAACAAGAGGGCACATGAGAGACATTGATGAGAATGGAAAGAGAGGTAGAAAAAATGAGTTACATAACCCAATTGACCCAAGAGGTATGAAATCCAAAAGCTAGCAGAATCTTCTTTATGTATTTCCAACTGAACTTATTGAAAGCTTTGGATATGTCAAGTTTTATGAACATTCTTGAAGTTTTAGTAGACTTCAGGGAGTGGAAATCCTCGTTGGCTGGAATTATACTATCAAGGATTTGATTATCTTCTACATATCTAGACTGCTCAAGCCATGCCAGAAGTGACATAATAAGTTTGCGACATGGGGCGAGGACTTTGGTAATAATCTTGTAAATAAAATCACATAAGGAAACGGGTGGAAATTAGGAAAGGTCGATTGCCTTATGCTTCCTTAGGAATCAAGGAGATGAAAGTGACATTGGGAGAAGGAATGATTCCCAAAATTTAATATGCACAAGGAAATTTTCTTCATTAATTACATTTGATCACTTTAGATTCTATACTTATATATCATTGATATGTGAATGGAATATACATAGTTTTTAGGTTATATCATTATTTTATTGGCAAGATGGAGCTCAACACACGTATTAAACATTTAACTACAATAATGCCCTATATTTATTTTATTGTTCCTTTTTTTTATCTCAATTCTTTTATACTTATAATAGATGTATAGTTTGACAATTCCTTTATAACAAGTCTTATGATTTAATTTAATATTGTTTATTGTTAATAATGTTTTGTTCCATGCACTAGTGTTTATCCGCTAAATCCCTCAAGTCATGGTGTTTTTCATAATTGGTGTATTGGTTTATTCTGGGTGACATTCTCATAATGCATAAATAAAATTAATAGTTTTTTCATTTATATGGATCAAAGGTTATTATTTACAATAATTGTCTCCTTGTTACAGTAAATCTTTTGAAATGAAAGCTTCTTTTAGAATGAAAAACTTGAGGAAAGTTTTTCACCTCGAGGGATTCAATACAAGGTTAAGATGAATCTAGGATGCTTTTATATATTTCACAAAGTTTTTAAGATTTGCAAGTAAACTTATTTTACTTTATTTTATTGTATTTTAATATCAAATTTTATTTCAAATGTTTTAGATACAATTTTTTGTAATTTTGTATTGTATAACTCTTACACAATCTCTATTAAATATAAATAAATTAAATTCATTTATTTTATTCCAATATTAATTCTTAAAATTATTTTGTTTCATATTAACTCTTAATTTGAATAAAACCATATGACAATCTTGTAATATGTTATACCATATTACAAGTAATATGTTATAACATATTACAAGTAATATGTTATACCATATTACAAGTAATATGTTATAACATATTACAAGTAATATGTTATAACATATTACTTGTAATATGTTATATGTATTACATATAACATACATGTTATATGTTATTTTACTCTCAATTTTGGGTTGAGAGTAAAATTGAATCAAACTACAAGGAAATGTTAGATCTTATTAGTTCATAAGTATTAATGTGGTATTATTACTGCTAAACTACTAGAACTTTTTAGGGGGTTAGTTATTTTTGTCTTTGTTGGACATTTGAATGGAATCTTTAATCATTGTATGATCTCAATATAAGTTTCTATGTGTAGTTATGTAGTTGATATGAGATCCTTGCAACTAAATCCAACTTGTGTTGGAAGGAGTAACATATTATTTACAAAGATATACTTGTATAAACTCATGAATAAACACACAAGAATAAAAAAAAAATAGCTACAATTCTTAAATTTGGATACATGAATTACTTCAATAAAGATATATAAACACACATAATTTCTTTAAAAAAGCCTAGAATAATACTTCAAGAAAAATATAAAATAAAACTATCTAAAACTTGTATCTTACATATATATATATATATGAAAACATTTCCCCATACTTAATTGTGGAAAACCTCTATGTGCAATAATCCAATTCTTGCCAGCTTTGTAATACAAAAAAAATTCAATATAGATCAATGTAAAGGAAATTCATTAGAATGAGCATATAGAATGTGCAACACGCATGGAAGTACAATGGGAATGTTGGTAAAGGGTTTGACCAGAATAATCGTCATTCCTAAATTATACACCGACTGAATATAGATATCGATTCTGGCTCTCTCCCGAAACTATGGAAAACAATGAAAGGAAAGGGTCGTGCTGTGAATCACACCGCTTCGGCGGAAGGCCCACCGGCAATACTTCGAAGAAATGAAATTACTTCTGGTGCGGGATCGCCGAGAATATCCGGTGAGAATATCTCTTTCTTGCCATTTCATTCCTCGGCTCTGATTTTTATTGAGGTGGACTGTGCTGACTTTGAAATCATTTATTTGATGTTTGTAGTGCCGCCATCATCGGGCCATCCGCTGGTTTGGTAGCTATTTCGCAAGCAAATATTTTCTTGCGGCGCGGAATCTTGCAAACCCCGGTATGCCAGTTAAATTGGAATTGAAGCTGCTTCTTTATAGTTATTAAATATATAAATAAATTTGAATTGAAGTTGCTTCTTCGCACTGATGCTCATGGTGATCAGCGCCATCGGCAGCGGTTTGTCCTTTGCTAAAACGGCCAAAATTTTACGATTTCTCCTTTAAATATTGCCGTATAACAGTTAGACAAAGTCTTTGTTTATAAAATATGTTAAATATATGCTTATTCACATATACAAACACATTAATATAACCATTGCTAGTAAAACTACTCTAATCTCGAATTTTTATTATTTCTATGTATTATAATTTTGCAATCAAACAAATGTTAAAACAAGGTTGTGTTTTAATTATATATTTTTCAAAAAAATATGTAAAATAGATTTCAAAATCTTAAGTCACTCTCTAATTATTCTAAGTTTTTTCTCTTCTTGCATGGATCCTACAACATAAATATGTACAAAATCATAACTTTCTCTTGTTTAAATTATATTTTTAAATGGAGAAATGAATTTAACTACCGAAAAATCAAAACAATCTGATTATACAGATTTAACTGTTCAAATCTGAAGATCCAACGATATCACATTTAAATTTACTGTTAAAGAAACAATATCAATATGTTAAATATATGATTATTATTATTAACATAAATTAAAAAAAATTCTATATATACAAAGATTTTAAATTTTTTCTATATATACAATGATTATAATAAAAAAAAAATTATGGTACATTCTGTTAATAAAAACAAACAATAATAATAAAAATCAAAATTATGGGAGTGAGAGTAGTTCAATAGCCCAATCTGATTGAGATGTTGTCATGTTACATTAAAAAATAATAAAAAATTAAAAATAATGACTACTATGAGAATGTGGGAGATATTGTCAAAGTAACATTACACAAAAACATATACAATAAAATTAATAAATTAAATAAATACATATCTACACTGTAACAATATCTATAAAATTAAACCAGTATAGATTCATCTTAAACCAAGAACTATCAAGCACAAAAATCCATCTTAAAGGATCATTTAATATAAAATAATTAATATATGACATCCAATTCAATGATATACTTGATAAACTTAGATTTAAGATGAATCTACATTTGTATAATATAATTGTGTATATAGTTAAATGTATATAATTATATATGAATTTTAAAATAATAAAATAATATTACCATAATTATCACTTCCACTAGAATATGCAATTTATATTGTTTATTGTATTTAAAAAATAATAATTAATGATTAATTTAAATTGTTTATTATACTTTATATTGTTTATTATAAAGTTGATTATATGATTATCATATATTAATATATTAATATGAAAAACATTTTAATTGATGATTAATTTATGAATATTTATCTTATTTTATGTTATGATAGTAATATAAATAATATTGTTTTTAATAATAATAAAGGATTAATATATATTATTCATATTTATATAATTATTAAATTGTATTGTATTAATTTAACTGAAAAAATTTCATAATTATTATATAGTTATAGTTAGTGAAATAATTGTTAAATAATATAAATGATTATTTGAACATGAATAGATTTTTGGATGTAATTTTTTGAGATATATCTAAAGTTTTGAGTGGACACTTCATTCATTATTAGAGATATTAGAAACTAATATCATTGGAAAAGAGTGTGGAGGTTTGTTTAAATAGAAGAGAAATTATTAGTAATGGTAATAGAAGAAAGGAGCAAAAATAGATAAAAATGATGAATTAATAAAATAATAATTAAAAAACAGTCATTGAGATATGAGGTAATAGATAAAAAATGTCAAATGAAACAATAAGGAGAAGAGGTAGTCATTGAGATGGAAAGAAAGGGGAGAGATAATAATAATTTAATGAAAAAATCACTTAGTTTTTATCAAGGATAAAGTATATATTTATTAAAATTAATTAAATATGATAAAATATAACAAAAATACATAAGTGAGTAAAATGGTCAAATTCAACAAATAGCATATAAGAAAAACCATAAATAAAATAGGGTGAAATTTATTAGAAAGGTAATGAAAACTAGTAATAAATAAGGCGTGAAGGTAAAAAATAATTGATATTGGGAGAAGGTTATAGGGAATAAATTTTTATCGAGAGAGATGTGAGTATTAAAGTGATAAAAATTCTCATTGAGAGATGAAGTTAAGATTCATTATAAAAGAAAAGGAAATCATTAATTAAGAGGGTTGAGATTATAATACTTTAACCTATGTAATATTTGCCACAAGAACAAGGAATTTGGTAAACATCAGTTTAATGATTAAGGTGATGAATGATGAGATTCTAGGATTGGTTGAGCTTATAGCCATTCCTTGATTGAAGTTATTGGGATTATTTTTTATTTATAGGGTTTCTCCAATAAGACTGAAGGAGTAATTTGAACAAATTTTTGATATAAATGACTATGTTTTATTAATACTTGTCTCGAGAACAAAGAATTTGGTAAACATCTTGACCAAACATCGGGTCTAATTTATCTTTAACAATTCTAACAATAACCATATAAATCAAAATTATATTATTACATTTGAAACTTTTATGTGTATATTTGAAACTTTTATGTGTATATAGTATATTGTATCATTGTATATTATTTTAATAAGATAATGATAAAATATTGATATAATTGTTATTTTAAAGTAATTACATTATATTGTTTATTAAAAAATTGATTATAAACCATATCCATTATGATAATAATTAAGTTTATCAAAATATATGATACATGTATTTATAATTATTTATAATTGGTATAGTATATTAATATAGTGAAGAGAAATTGAATAGTTTATATATATATACTAAAATGATTTTGTGTATCAATTAAGTTTAGTTTGGATAATTGGGAGGAATGATTCTTATCCACCTCACCCAACTTCAATTCTTTCAAGTAATATATTGTTCATTGATTTTGTGCTCTTAAGAGGATTAGAGTCTTATTGTCTAAAAATTATAAAGAATATTGTAACCTTTATATAACATATTAAAATTATTTATAATATTATAAATCTTATATAATAATTTATTTTTTTAACAGAAACTGTTCGGGAATTGTATTAAAAAAAAAAATTGTGCTAAAACACTTTACAAAAGGACATAAAATACATACTTTGATCTGTGTCCATAATAAAAATGCCTAATGCTTTCTAAAGGAGGACTTAGAGAATGTCCAAAAAGAGCTAGTAGTCTTCCATGCGAAAATGGCTACAAATGGGAACAAAACAAACAAAAATTTGCAGGTCATCAAAGAACCCTAGCTAGTGATTATAGGATGGTTTTTCCACTTCCTGGTGGCTTCCTGTTGGGTCAGGAGGATCCTGGTTCTTCTCAAGTTCTCCTTCAGAGTGAAAGTTTGAGGGAAACCTTAAGTTTATTGATTCATTTGAATTTTTTGGGTGTTGTGGATGGACAAAGGGATTCCCCATTTGTCGACCGAGAATTACATTGTTCCTGGTGTTCCTGTTGACCTCTCGTAGAGCTATTTCAAGCTCTTGGTTGTGTCAATGTTCCTATAGATGAAGTTGATTCTGCAGATTTCTCGTTTGGCGATGAAGTTCTTGATTTTCTCTTTGAGGCTTCGTTAATCATGTGTCTTTTCATTCCTATGCGCTTCTGGATACCTGAAGCATATCTCAAATTTGATATCGAAACTCTTCCAGTGTGCAGGAGGGACAAGAGCAGGGGGATGTTGTTCTTCGTTGCATGGTGGAGAGAGGAATTAGGGGTGCAAAAACATAGAACGATTTACTGAGATGAGAACAAGCTTCTGGGAGGGGTCGGGCATTAACCTCAAAGAAGGAAGGGAGTTTGATATCACACACTTGGAGGGATGAAAGAACTGAATAACCCATGTACCAGAGAGATCGTCTATATAGGAGATAACGAACAATGATGCCATAGTAGAGGGGGAAAACATCAAGGAGTACATGGAACCTATGGAGCTAACAAGCACGAGGGGAGAAGAGTATGGGGTGAGTGAAAAATAAAATATGGGAGGGGCTTTCGAAAGAACACACTGGAGGGACAACGTGGAAGTCAGAAAGGGGGGGAGAAGGGGATAGGTGGAGAAGGGAAGGAAATTCGAGAGGGGAAACAAAGAGAGGAGGAAGGGGAGGGGAAAAATGAAGGGGGGAGAAACTGAGTTGTAAAAAATGAGAAGTTATAAATTGAAGAGGGGGAAAGGCCAAGGATAATGGTTCTTAAGGGACCCATGCATGAGTTTCATTTTAATTTATGCAGAGTTGAGTTTGTTCCAAATTCTTTGTTAATTTAGCTAAGCTATTAGAAACCTAGTTTTGTGAGCGTAGAATATGGAAGAAATGAATATTGGAGAATTTGCATTTCAAAGAATTCATCCGAGATTGAAGACCATTAGGGATTTGAAGAGACGATTTTTTTAAGCCAAGAAGGTCCTTTATAATTAGTTTTGAGTCCCTAAGAATAATGAGTTTATGGAGGTTTCTTGAATTTGCAATTTGAAGTCCCATGTAGACTTCAAGACTTTCTTCTCTTTTATTGGTAGTCTTCTGAAGCCCTGAGGAGTAATCTAATATCTTTTGTCCATCAGAATCAAAAATGACTCCCAACACCACCTTCCCCATAAATCTTTTATAATCTTATATAATTATTATATCAAATATAAATTCTTATAAATACTTAAAAATTATTTATAATATTCTAAATCTTATATAATTATTCTATGAAATATAAGTTCTAATCAATATTTAATATTATCAAATAGTAATAATAAAATCTAATAACTACTAATATTAATATTATATAATGTCCCCGAGGTGTAGGATAGTCGGTGATGGAGTGTGTTGTTAAGCCACTCCGTGTTGTTAAAGTCACCGGTTCGAAACCTGAGGGGACAAAAAATCCAACCATGTTAAGGGTTGGTGTGGCTCAGGCCAGGTGCAATCCCCAGGTGATTTTGATGGCCTAGATGCCCATGAGTCGCGGTTTTTCAAGCCACAGGTTAATCGCGTAGCCAACAGGTCCCGCACAAATTAACAAACAAAAAAAAATATTAATATTATATAATATTATGCTAGACATATGATAAATTATATAGAAACGATATTTTATATTATTTGTATTATAATTTTATTAATTATAAAATTTATATATTAGTCATTAAAAAATAAAAATATGTATTATTTATATTATAATATTAAGCTATATTAAATTTATTTATTCATCATTAATCAAACAAATAATAAAATACAAATTTATTCATAATAGGATAATAATATATGATGTCATATTGATGTTTATAATTTATTTGTTTTGGTGTAGGTAATATTTTGTAGGATAGTTGGTGACATAGTATACTGTTAAGGCACTCAGTGATGTTAAAGTTATCGGTTTGAAACCTGTGGAGATAAAAAATCCATCCATGTTAAGGGTTGGTGTGGCTTGGGCCGGGTGCGATCCTTGGGTGATTTTGATGGTTTAGATGCCCCTGAATCATCGTTTCTCAACCAGAAGCTAGTCCTGTAGATCATGGACAAACTAGCAAAAAAAAAACAAAATATTTTATCTGGAATGAATAAGAATTGGTTGAGATCATTAGAACCTCAAAAGTGATAAAAATAATGTTTAAAGAAGTACACTACACAGAAAATCAGTTTAGCTATAAGTTATAAAGAGTTGAATTCAAGGAACATGTTGGCTTAAAAGAGATTGGAACTCATAAGAGGAAGTTTCTAAATAATTTTTATAAGTGATAAATAAGAAAGAGGTGACTTCAAACCAAATGAAGAAGATTAGTTGTGAGAAAAGAGATTCACACTTGAGTGATTGGATGTAATAATTATAAGAGAGAAGATTGACACTTAAGTGATTGGATGTAATAATTGTAAATGTTAAAGATGTTGAAAAGAAGAATCCAAGAGTGGAGATTATATATATATATATATATA
>JZKD02S1697452.1:888866-899580 GCA_000966675.3 Picea glauca
ATTTAAATTCATGATTAATTTATAAATGTTTATTATATTTTAGTAATATTAAAAACATTTAAATTCATGATAAATTTATAAATGTTTACCATATTCTAGGTTATAATAGTAATATAAACTATATTCATCTTAACAATAATAAATATTCATTTTAACAATATTTGAATAAATCATATTCCATATTAGTGAAGATTAATCATCATCAATGAAGTATATTAATATATATCATTTATATTTTTATAATTATTGTATTATATTAATACAATTAAAAAAATTCATAATTATTATATATTTATAGATAAATAAATAATTTCTAAATAATATAAATAATTATTATAAATGATTATATTATGTTAAAATAAATATATATAAATTAACAATATAAATATTATTTTATGATTATATATACATGTGTTAAGAACATGTGTTTCCTCTTAAGAGGTCACAGGTTCAAATCCAGAGGGGGGTAGGGTATGTATACCTTAGTAGACTTTATCAGTCAAATCGTTGGGCGGAGGGGGGTCCCTTGTCTCACAAACAAGGGGGTCTCATACACCAATTTGATGTGATGGCTTGGCTGTGACCTTAAAAATAGATTATTATTATTATTATTATTTTAATAGTGTTATCCTGTAACAACAATTATAATATAAATCAAAATTATATTATGATGTCTGCAAATTTTATTTATGTATATAGTTGATTGTATGATTATATATATTTTTAAGAAAAGGAAATAGATTGATCAAAATAATTATTATTTTTAAAAACATTTTAATTGATGGTTGATTTATGGATGTTTATCATAGTAATATAATCAAAATTCATTTTAAAAATAATTTTTAATAATATTGAAGTTTATTAAAATATGTTATTTATATTTTTAGAAGGTGGGTTATTTGACTAGTGAGTTATTTGAACTTGTGACATTTTAGGAAGCATGTGTTCTTAACCATTAGACCTAACCTGAGTTTAATTCTTGCAAGTGACATATTGAGCTCTTAACTAGTATATTTTTACAATCACTTGGAGCCTTGTTGATATTTTAATTAGTATATTGTTATAATTGTTGTAACATCCCACTCTTGCATGCACTGAGTGAACTTATTATTTATACTTTTGGGCATTTGATTATGATTATCAGGCATTATGAATTGATGACATGTTATTTTGCTGCATTGACATAGACAGGTGCTATTGACTCGGTTTTCTTGAGTGTGCAGGATTTTGGACCTCGGGGATGCAGATGCATCGATGGAACCCCTTGGACTCCAGATCGAGTAAGGGAGTGGACTATTGGGGTTTGATTGTTGTATATATGACGTTTGTACATCTAATTAGATGATATAATTTTGGATATACTTCTAACATGATTCGTTGATGATGCAGCGTGACGATAACTTGCCGACCAGACTCACATGTGGAGTAGAGGGGTCACGCATGACAGAGATGTTGAGGGAGAGGTGTGGACATCATCCCTGCCACAGCCTACTAGCAGTCTCATCGTGGATCGAACTATAGGTTAATGACTACCTAGTTCGAGAAGACCCACGATGCTCTGAGGGTTGACTGTGACAGTCGCTTACGATGATTCTAAGGGGTGCACAATAAGGAAGGGGCCTTATTCCTTAGAGGCCCTTAGTCTCCCACAAGATAACCTAGCAAAGTATTGACTCCAGGGGTTTTGATGTCTACCAAGTCAGTCAAGAGGCGAGTGGCACCCTTAGAGCACGTAGTGCATCCTGAAGGGCACGTCGTGCAAGGGAAATAGAATGAGGCGAGTGGCACCCTTGGAGCACCTAGTGCATCCTAAAGGGAAAGTCGTTTTGTTAATTAATAAATGGATAAACCTAGATGGGCTTGGATGAATAACGCGATAAGAAAGATTAAAACATTTCCCCTAATAAAATGTCGCCCAGCCTAGGAAAATAAAGTCTAGGTCTAAGTGATACTTGTGATAATTTTTTTATCTATTTATATAAAAATAAAAATAAAAATAAATAAATAATAATGATAATCATCATTAATCATGCGATGAGAAGGGAGTAAGTAATTCTTTTAATTTATAAAAATCTTTTGGGGGATAAAATTTTAAAAGGGGAAAAAGGGGGAAATAATTGTTTTGTCACTTATGCTAATTAAAATTTATTAATTAAAAATGAAAAAGGGAAAAAGATAATTTTCTACACCTGCCAATTTGAGTTTCAAATGAAAAGGGAAAGAGGGAAATTTAAAAGAATTAGGAAACTAGGAAAAAGCGGGAAACATAAAAAGAAAAAGAAAACACAAGGAAAAAACTAAAAGTCTAACTTAGTAAGGTATCTAACATTTTAGAACTTTCTAAATTAAACTCAACTAGTAAATTAGTAAGGGGGGAAGTCATTAAAACTTGTAAAGAAATTTGGGGACACCTATGAGCGATTCTAGGAGTGCTTTTAGGTGGGTGAGGGAAATAAGAGTAATTAATTAATTAATGAAATTAATTTATGGTGCAATAAAGGGGATGGGTGACACATGTACGGGGAGGATTTTATGAATTAAATTGTTGAAAAATAAATTAAATGGGAATTTGGGAAAGTAAAGGACTTCAAAACTCTATATAATGGAGGGAGGAAAAGGATGTTGGATCTCTTCTTTGATGAGTAACGCTACGCTGTAGGATTTTAGACTTGATTGACTTAGCTTGTGGGAGTTGGGATTCCCAGCTTGGTGTGGAGTGGTAGCTCAGCCTTGCGAGACGAGCTGGGAGCTAGCTGATCTCTTGTTAAGTGTGTGTGGCCCCTTTGCAGCTCAGGGGGCTAAGGGGGAAGAAGAGTACCCCTAGCGTTGCCTGGGAGGTACAAATGAAGTCTCATCGATCGACAAGAGGGAGCAATATAGAGTGCACGAGACAATGAATCAGAGAAGATGATATTGGGCTACAATATGCTTACTTTATTCCTGCATGGTAGATTATTAGTATACTTTAAGCTTTTAGTTCTATATTTTAATTGGGTAAATAAAATGATTGTCTTAGCATTTTATTGAGAACTGAATTTCCCCCGTAGTCTTAGGTTCATTGTTGATGTGATTCCTTCGGCCTTCGATCCATGAATGTTGATACTACCCCTTTGGTTGTTGATTGTTGTGAAGTTTGCGCTTTTCATCCTCATCCCTAGCTCTTCAGTCCATGCCTGAGCAGTCGGCTAGGAGCCAAATCGACGATCATCACTTCGGTGCATAGTGACCTATAGATTCAAATGCCATGTTTTTCTGTGCATGGATGAGGAGCGAAGGATGTGTTTTCCCAACTATTTACCCGTTTTTATCTTTGCGTTGATCTCCACCTTGCCTCGGTCTTTGCATGTTATATCACCTTTGCGTCTTCATTTTTCTCGGCATCTGTAGACTGTGTCGGGTATTCTCTGCATTTTTATATATTGCTAGATGAATTTAACTCTGCGTTTTTGTTGGATAAATCAACTTCGTGTTTTCACATATTGCTGGAAACTTAAATCTACGTTATCATCCCTCCTTGCAATGTCTCCTTGCAACGTAACTCCATGTTTGTTGTATTGATGGAATTATTCTCTGCATTCTTACCTCTACGTTTCTTTTAATGTTTGTCTATGTTTTTATGCATCTATGTTATTACACCAATCCCAACGCGGGTGGTTTATGGACTGCAATTTACATTTTATGACTGTGATTTGTTATCCGGGGAACTATCCTTATATCCATAAATGATTGGGATTTTAGAATGAATTTAATTCTCAGAGGAAAATTTACTATTCAGAAATGATTTAGTATGTATCGACAACGATTGATAGTTCTTGATTAAAAGGGGAACGAATTTAACCTTTGAATAACCACATTTTTTTAACCTATGAATGACAACAAAAATTTAGACAGTGTTTGCATTCACTATCTGTTACATATGTTATTCTTACTACAATTTACATGGGTTATAATCATTGTTTTTCACCTATGTACTTGACAACGATTTATAATCATTTCCCAATAGAGACGTGATAATGAAAGATAGTGTTTTTAGTGATATGACTGTGTTGTTGGAGGCATCTGCATTGTTACATGGTTCCAATTTCCTTACAACGATTCTTGAAGGCAATTTAGCCTAGAAGAGATGAATTTTGATAGACTTTTAAATCCCCTTTCATTACAACTGCACAACGAATTACCTAGCCATGATGGAGTTTGTATAGAGTTAAATATCTCTTGGTTTACAGTTACACAACGAATCTCTTGGAGAATTTCCCAGCACAGGTCATACCCTGGCGTTCTTCTTGGCATGTAAATCGTGATTTTCACCCTATTATACACCACGTGTTTACCGATAGTAGGATTGTGTTTTCATCTAAGAGAAATTGCGTGAGACTGTGTTATTAGATTTCGGTTGTCAACGTTTTACTTGTGTCAGTGGTATTTTAATACTGCGAGTATACGAAACATGTATGGACAACATTTTAATTATTTATTGACAATGAATTTATACATGGAATGGTAGCGATTTTATTTCTTTATTGACTACGAATTTTACCCTCAACCGATAGTGAATTTCTAGCTGGATTGACAACGGGTTGCCCAAGGTGTGAAAACGAATTGTTAGATGAATTTATGGCTATGTTTTAGACATTGTGACTGTGTGAGTGAGGTGTTGGTAATGGCTGTGTGGTTATCCGTGTATGGAAGTCATGGTCAATTATGTTAATAGTTTTTTTTTTTTGTTAGTTATAAAATTGTTTCAGAGGTTTAATGTTTCATAGTTTATATTGTTTCATATATTCTAGTTTATCTTGTTTCATGATAGCTACTACCTTTATCATTAACTTCAGATTGTCTTAGATTGTTGAATTTAAAGGATCTTCATTAAAATCCATTTTTAACTTACTTGTTCATAGTTTATAATTGTTACATAGAATTTACTTGTTCCTGAGGTTATAGATTATAGTGGTTCTGCGTTTTAGCGTTTTATTAAACTGTTATGAAACCATATCATTATTAGATATGGGTATAGAAAAAGGATACTATTTATATACTATTGGTCAACAAATTTTAGGGGACAATATGTTTTCAGACCACGATAATACTGGTAGGGTGTAGGTTTTAACTTAGGCTTACCAGGAATTATATGTTAAGGAATGACCTCAGTAGTGAGACCTTGTCAACAAGATCTTAAGTTATTTAATACATGACTTGAAAGGAGAGAGAGGGGATTTTATTGATTCATGTTGTTATAGAAAGAATTCTTGAGGGAATATTTCATGGATGGCTAATCAAGTCTTTTAATTGTTGTATGTTTTCTTTAGACTATGTGCGCCAGGAATTTAATGTGTTGTGCGATTGTAATGGTTGTCAGTTTCCCTTGGGTCTTGTTGACCTATCGTGAAGGGTTATTGAGTTTTTCATCATGTGGTTGATAATTAATCCAATCTTCTAGTGCATTAAATCCTTTTTGGGTTGGGCCTGGATGTGTCGTGGCCTTTCCTTGGTCATGGTTACTCCTATCGCCATGTGACGTCATAATTCCAGATGAGGGGATCATTACGTGCCCTGATGGATAGAGGAACATAATAACCTGGTTGGAGTTTGTGCCTTCCACACAAATGTTGTTGATTGTCGTAAGTTTTTTATTGGCGCTTGGGTGGAAACACCGTCATGTGTTTGGTTTCCCTCCATCGAAGTTCTAGTTAGCGGGCAGTCGAGACTTTTGTGTTGGGATGGGGAGTTTTTCCCTTAGTTGGTAGGCGTGGTCATGTTGCATCGGGCGGGTAGTCATTCTCCTTGATGTTTCACTCTTGTTTAGCCTAGTTGCAATTGTGCCACGGTGTGGAATCATAGTTGTCTCTTGCCTCATCGACGTGCATGTGTTCGTCATCATTTTGTGTGGTTAATTGTGATGTCGTTGCCTTCTTGCCTAAAAATAAAAATAAAAAATTTGCATCACCTGCTTCGCTTGTAGTTGTAATGATGAGGTTGTTACATATGGCGTCAGAGCGGGTTCAACCCTACGACTGAGGATTGCCAGGATTTCCATTACCATAAACCCTTGAGTTTTAACCTAGTGTTAATTAAAAATTGAACTTATCCATGCGATGATCTCGATTAGAGGACGCCATAGAGTTTCGTGGCATGGTGTCGTGGAAGGAGGTGCGACGCCTCCAGAAGTACCAGCACCCTCAGAGTTGAACCCCCAAGGGGAGGAGCAAGTCCTTGGGATGGATTCGCTTGTTGTAAGGGATGATGATGGTCTGACAAGGCCCTTCCAGGTAATGTCAAAGGGCCTTGATTCACCATTGGTACTGTGATGAGCATAAGGCACCTGTACCCCTGAGGGTCCACATTGCACCCTAGATAGTAACATTAGCATCCACCAAGAACTCAAGAGATTTGAAATATGGAGTCCACGAGTGTCGCAAATGGCTTTTCCATCGAGGAACGGTTGTAGACCAAGGTATTGTTCTTCACACTTCATGATTATGACCTGTAACATGAAGGTTTGCATGGTGGTATTTCAACTGAAGGTGAACGCTCTTCTATGGCAGAAGACGCTCCTGCCACTTTTGAATATGGTTGTCGATGACATGTCATGGGAACTGTTCGAGGAACAGTTTTAGGAGAGGTATCTTTCTAAGGAATTCATTCAGCATCAACTCAATGAGTTCAACGCCTTGCGAAAAGGCAGTCACACGGTGCCCGAGTACGAGACCTGTTTTGAAGCTGCATCGGTATGCTCGTCACCAAATTACCCAGAAACTTAAGGTCAAGAAGTTCGAGTTTGGCCTTATTGTTAGGATTTAGCTTCTACTTCGGGTACCACAATTACTGGAGTGAAGAAAGTGTGTTGGATTGTGGGAGCCAAATGACTAACATTATTGCCCAGAGGAAAGGGATGGAGTTTTTGGATCAACCAGACCCACTACCATGGGTTTTTTGGGCAAGGCCCATCAGATTCATGCAGCGGTGAATAACCGCTAGGCAGAGTACTAGTGGATTGTGCTTGTGAATGCAACTCTAAAAAGGATTAAGGTAGAGGAAGTCGAACAAGATAAGTTTAGCTTCATAGAGATGGCCTCTGGAGCCAAACACAAGGTTGGAGGAAAGGTTATGGGTTGTACCCTTAACCTAGGAGATTTTGTCACCAGGGCCAACCGGTACATCATGATCTTAGGATCTTATGATGTCATGATCGGTATGGACTGGTTAGAATCACCTGAGGTGATACTCAACTGTAATATAAAACGATTAAGCTTGGTAGATGATGAGGGACAGAGACGCGTGATTGTAGGACGGAACTAGGGAGTTTCCCTGAGGTTCATCTCTTCCTTGCAGCTATGGAAGATCATGCATAAGGGATGTAAGGTTTAAGCGATCTATACGTTAAACGAGAAGGGAGTAGAAGAAGGTCTATAACACCTTCCAGTGGTGAGAGAGTTTGCTGACATCTTTCCAGAGGAGTTACCTAGGATGCCGCCAGAGAGGGAATTAGAGTTTACCTTAGACCTAAAACCTGAGACTGAACCAATAGTGAGAACTCCTTATCGTATGTCGACCCTAGAGATACAGGAGTTTGGAATGCAACTAAAGGAGTTGCTAGACCTAGGACTTATACATCCGAGTGTGTCACTGTGGGGTGCGCCTGTTATTTTCATACGAAAGAAGGATGGGTCATGGCATCTCTGCATTGACTACCATCAATTGAACAAGGAAACAATCAAGACTCAGTATCCATTCCAAGGATTGATGATCTGTTCGATCAAATGAAGGGTGTGACAGTGTTCTCAAGGATCGATTTGCGATCAAGGCATCACTAGTTATGGATCAAGGAGGATGATATCCCTAAGACTACCTTTAAGATGAGGTTTGGTCATTATGAGTTTAGTGTTTTACCATTTTGAATGAAAATTGCCCCAGGGGTATTTATGAGTTTGATGAATGGGTTGTTCTGCGAGTACTTGGACAAGTTTGTCCAAGTATTCATTGATGATATTTTCATTTACTTACGGATGATGGAGGAGCATGAAGAGCACTTGCGCTTGGTACTACAGTGTCTGCAAGAGCACAAATTGTATGGGAATTTGTCCAAATGCTCATTTTATCAATCAAAGATTCACTACTTAGGACACATCATCTCCGATGAAAGTATCACCATAGATCTATAAAATATCGAGGCTATTATGGGATGGCATGCGTTGATGAATGTCCCAGAAGTGCATAGCTTCGTGGGTTTAGTAGGATACTATTGACGATTCGTTGAGGGATTTTCAAAGATAGAAAATTCGATCATGGAATTGCAAAAGAAGAAAAATAAGTTTGTTTGGACCAAGAAATGCGTGGTAGAACTTGGGAGGCTCAAAGAGATATTGAAAAAAAAATAGATATTGAAGGTCCCTGACATGGACATAGACTTCTTGGTATGCACTGACACATCCAAGGAAGGCTTAGGTGGAGTCTTGATGAAAAACGGTCAAGTGATCGCCTACATCTTGAGGAAACTGAGAAGGCATGAGGAGAACTATGCAACACAGGATTTGGAGTTGTTAGCCATTGTTTATGCCTTGAAGGTTTGGAGACACTACCTATTTGGATGAAAATTTGAACTAAAGACGGACCACTATGGACTACAACACATATTTACGCAAAGAGACCTGAACGTGCGACAACGACATTGGTCAAATCTTCTTAGTGAGTATGATTTTGAGATTTCTTACATAAAAGGAACTATGAACCGAGTGGCGGATGCATTGAGTCGAACACCACGCATATTTTCGGTGTTGCCTCTTCAAACGAATCGACGTGAAAAAATTCTAACTTTAAAGTGTGACAATGACTGGTACAAATAGGTCGAGGATTTTATCGGACAAAACACCATGATGGTACAGAGATTTGAAGGATTTATATTTGACGACGATGGATTATTGAGGTTTAAAAATTGGATTTATGTACCATCGAACGACGAGTTGAAGAGCTTGATCCTAAACAAGGCTCATAAACCAGTATACATGGCTCACTCGAGAGTCATGAAGATGAGGGAGGAGCTTAAGCCCTTATTCTTCTGGAAAGGAATGAAGGCAAACATAGTCAACCATGTGGCCCAATGTCTAAAATGTTAGTAGGTAAAGGTTGAACATAGACATCTAGCAAGATTACTACAGCCACACGTTACTCCAGAATAAAAGTGGGAGGTTATTTTGATGGATTTTATTGTTGGGTTGCCACTGACGGCAAGGAGACCTTACTTGATTTTCGTAGTAGTAGACACAATGATGAAGAGTGCTCATTTTATCCTTGTGCATACGACATATCGGGCACCTGACATAGCTAGAGTTTTCATTGAGATTGTGAGGCTGCATGGTGTGCCTAAGAGGATTATTTCTGATCGAGGATCAGTTTTTACTGGACAATTTTGGACTAGTTTCCAAGAGGCCTTGGGAACCCAACTTAACATGAGTACTGCGTATCACTCGGAGACTAACGGGCAGATCGAACGAAAGAACTAGACCTTGGAGGACATGTTGCACATGTATGTGATGGACCAACAAAAGCGTTTGGAAGAATTATTGCCACTGGTAGAATTCGCTTATAACAACAGTTACCAAAGCACCATTAAGATGGTTCCTTTCGAGTTCCTGTATGGGTGACCGTGTCAGATGCCTTTGAGTTTGGATTTTCTTGAGGGTAGGTTCCTGGTGGGACCGAAAGCGATCCAATAAATGGAATATTAAATGAAAACTATAAGACAAAGGATCAAGGAAGCGCAAGATCGATAGAAGAGTTATGTCGATGCGAGTCGTGTCGATCGTAGTTACGATGTGGCGATCGAGTAATTTTTCAGATGAAACTGCATAAGAATTCGATCAAGTGTGGAAAAGGGGCGAAACTATCTCCTAGGCTTGTGGGATAGTACGAGATTGTGGAAAAGAGAGGCTCGTGGCCTAATGACTAGCCTTGCCTGATTCTTCGAGGTGTATGCATGATGTTTTTCACGTATCTATTTTGAGAAATTGTATTAGTGATCCTACACATCTTATTTACGTGAGCTCCTTCCAGGTATCAAATGAGTGGGTGCTCACAGCTGAGTCGATCTGCATATTCGATCATCGTGTTCAATGACTATGATGTCAAATACTAGATCAGGTCAAGGTCCAGTGAGACCACTATAGTCTGCACTCGACGACCTGGGAGGACGCATATGATATGCGCCAACAGTTTCCATTTGTGCTGGATAAATAGACTTGATACTGTGATACACATTAATTCGTCACTTATATACTGTGAAACTTCGAGACGAATTTTAAACCAAGAGGAGGTGTATGTAACATCTCGCTCTTGCACACATTGAGTGAACTTATTCTTTAAGGACACTTGCTTGCAAGTGATCCAGATTATTATACTTTTGGGAATTTGGTTATGATTATCAAGCGTTATGAATTGATGACATGTTATTTTGCGGCATTGACATAGATAGGTGCTATTGACTCGGTTTTCCTGAGTGTGCAGGATCTTGGACCTCGAGGATGAAGAGGCATCGATGGAACCCCTTGGATGTTGGATCATGTTGTCATTAATGCCAATGGTTTGATTGATTGATGTCAAGTGATAGATTGATGTCAAAGGATTGATTGACTGATGATTTATGTAATATAATATGTAGTGTCCTTGATGAGAATGCATAGATGAAGATGGATCAATGAGTTGTCATTGATACATGATGAAT
>JZKD02S1697452.1:901693-921861 GCA_000966675.3 Picea glauca
ATGAATAAATGTTGAATGCTAATTGATGAGTTTTTGTGCAAGAGGGAAGTTTTGGGAAAAAGAGCCCCACACTCATTCACCCCCCCTCTAAGTGTGGTAGGTGTGTCCAACATTGGACTCCAGCTCAAGTCAAGGAGTGGACTATTGGGGTTTGATTGTTGTATATATGACGTTTGTCCATTTGATTAGATGATATGATTATGGATATATTTCTGACATGATTCTTTGGTGATGTAGACTGATGATAGCTTGTCAACCAAATTCACATGTGGAGTATAGGGATCACGCACGACTACCAGAGGCGTTGAGGGAGAGGTGTGGAGAACATCCATGCCACAACCTACTAGCACTCTCATCATGGCTCGAACTGTAGGTTAATGACTACATAGTTCGAGAAGACCCACGATTCCGTGAGGGCCGATTGTGACAGTCACTCAGGATGATTATATGGGGCGTGCAATAAGGCATGGGCCTTATTCCTTAGAGGCCCTTAGTATCCAAAAAGATAACCTGGTGGAGTATTGACTCCAAGGGTTTTTATGTCTACCAAGTTAGTCAAGAGGCGAGTGGCACCCTTGGAGCACGTAGTGCATTCTGAAGGGCATGTCGCGTAAGAAAAAATGGAAAGAGGCGAGTGGCACCCTTGGAGCACGTAGTGTGTGCTAAAGGGCATGTCTCACAAAGGAAATAGAAAGAGGCGAGTGACAACCTTGGAGCATGTAGTGCGTCCTGAAGGGCACGTCGCGCAAGAAAAAATGGAAAGATGCGAGTGGCACCCTTGGAGTACGTAGTGCATCTTGAAGGGCATGTCACGCAAGGGAAATAGAATGAGGTGAGTGGCACCCTTGGAGCACCTAGTTCGTCCTAAAGTGCATGTCGTGTTGTTAATTAATAAATGGATAAACCTAGATGGCCTTGGACAAATAATGTGATAAGAAAGATTAAAACATTTCCCCCAATAAAATGTCACCCAGCCTAGGAAAATAAAGTCTAGGTCTAAGTGATACTTGTGATAAAAAATTTATATATTTATATAAAAATAAAAATAAATAAATAATAATGATAATCATCTTTAATCATGTGATGAGAAGGGAGTAAGTAATTCATTTAATTTATAAAAATCTTTTGGGGGATAAAATTTAAAAAGGGGAAATAATTGTTTTGTCACTTATGCTAATTAAAATTTATTAATTAAAAAGGAAAAAGGGAAAAAGTTAATTTTCTACACTTGCCAATTTGAGTTTGAAATGAAAAGGAAAAGAGGGAAATTTAAAAGAATTAGGAAACTAGGAAAAAGTGGGAAACATAAAAAGAAAAAGGAAACACAAGGAAAAAAGTAGAAAGTCTAACTTAGTAAGGTATCTAGCATTTAAGAACTTTCTAAATTAAACTCAACTAGTAAATTAGTAAGGGGGAATGCCATTAAAACTTCTAAGGGAATTTGGGGACACCTAGGAGCAATTCTAGGAGTGCTTTTAGGTGGGTGAGGGAAATATGAGTAATTAATTAATTAATGAAATTAATTTGTGGTGCAATGAAGGGGATCGATGACATATGTACGAGAAGGTTTTTATGAATTAAATTGTTGAAAAATTAATTAAATGGGAATTTGGGAAAGTAAAGGACTTCGAAACTCTATATCATGGAGGGAGGAGAAGGATGTTGGATGTCTTCTGTGATGTGTAACGTTACATCACAGGATTTTAGACTTGACTAACTTAGCTTGTGGGAGTTGGGATTCCTAGCTCAGTGAGGAGTTGTAGCTCATCCTTGCAAGGCAATATGGGAGCTAGTTGATCTATGGTTCAGTGTGTGTGGCCCTTTTGCAGCTCGGGGGGATAAGGGGGAAGAAGAGTACCCCTAGCATTGGTTGGGAGGTAATGGTGAAGTCTCATCGATCGACAAGTGGGAGCAGCATAGAGCACGTGGGAAAATGACTTAGAGCGGATGACATTGGGCTATGGTACACTTACTTTATTTTTGCATGGTAGATTTTTATTATACTTTATGCTTTTTGTTATGTATTTTAATTGGGTAAAGAAAATGATTGTCTTATCATTTTGTTGAGAACTGAATTTCCCCCATAGCCTTAAGCTCGTTGTTGACGTGATTCCCTTGGCCTTTGATCCCTGCATGTTGAGACTGCTCCTTTGGTTGTTGATTGTTGTGAAGTTTTCACTTTTCGTCCTCATCCCTAGCTCTTTAGTCCATGCCTAAGCAGTCGGCTAGGAGACGAATCATCGGTCGTCACTTCAATGCACAATGACTTATAGATTTAAATTCCCTATTTTCTGTGCATGGATGAGGAGCGAAGGATGTGTTTGGCTGACTATTTTCTCCTTTTCATCTTTGCGTTGATATCCACCTTGCCTCGGTCTCTGCATGTTATATCTTCTCTGCGTCTTCATTGTTCTCGGCATCTGTAGAATGTGTTGGGTATTCTCTAGATTTATATATATTGCGAGATGAATTTAACTCTGCGCTTTTGCTGGATAAATCAACTCTGTGTTTTTACATATTGTTGTAAACTTAAATCTGCGTTGTAATCCCTCCTTGCAACTTAACTCCATGTTTTTTGTATTTTTGGCATTATTCTCTGAATTCTTACCTCTGTGTTTCCTTTAATGCTTGTTTGCATTTTTATGCATCTGTGTTATTACACCAATCCCAGTGCGGGTGGTTTATGGACTGCAATTTACATTTTACTGACTCCGATTTTCTATCCCGGGAACTACCGTTATATCCAGAAACGATTGGGCTTTTAGAATGAATTTAATTCTTAGAGGCAAATTTACTATTCATAAATGATTTAGTATGTACCGACAGTGATTGATAGTTATTGATTAAAAGGGGAATGAATTTAACCTTTGAATAACCACGTTTTTTTTAACGTGTGAATGACAACAAAAATTTAGACAACTTTCGCATTCACTGCCTGTTACATATGTTATTCTTACTGCAATTTACATGGGTTATAATCACTACGTTTCACCTATGTACTTGACAACGATTTATAATCATTTCCTAGCAGAGATGTGATAATGAAAGGTTGTGTTTTTAGTGATATGACTGTGTTGTTGGAGGCATCTGCATTGTTACATGGTTCCCATTTCCTTGCAACGACTCTTGAAGCTGATTTATCCTAGAAAAGATGAATTTTGATAGACTTTTAAATCCCCTTTCATTATAACTTCACAACGAATTTCCTAGTCGTGATGGAGTTTGTATAGAGTTAAATATCTCTTGATTTACAGTTACACAATGAATCTCTTGGAGAATTTCCCAGCATAGGTCATGCCTTGGCGTTCTTCTTAGTGTGTAAATCATGATTTTCACCCTGGTATACACCACGTGTTTACCAATAATAGGACTGCATTTTCATCTAAGAGTAACTACGTGAGACTGCATTTTTAGATCTAGGTTGTCAATGTTTTACTTGTTCCAACAGTCTTTTAATACTGTGAGTATAGGCAGCATGTATGGATTGCATGTTAATTCTTTATTGACAATGAATTTATACATGGAATGGCAACGATTTTATTTCTTTATTGACTACGAATTTTACCCCCAACCGATAGAGAATTTCTAGTTGGATCGATAGTAGGTTGCATAGGGTGTGACAATGAATTGTTAGATGAATTTATGCATGTGTTTTAGATGTTGTGGTTGTGTGAGTGCGGCGTTGGTAATGGATGTGTGGTTAGCCATGTATGGAATTCATTGTCGATTATGTTAGTAGTTGTTTTATTTTGTTAGTTATAAAATTGTTTCATAGGTTTAATGTTTCATAGTTTATAATGTTTCATAGATTCTAGTTTATCTTGTTTCATGATAGCTACTTCCTTTATCATTAACTTCATATTGTCTTAGATTGTTCAGTTTAAAGGATCTGAATTAAAAGGAATTTTTAACTTACTTCTTCATAGTTTATAATTGTTCCATAGAATTTACTTGTTCACCAGGTTATATATTATAGTGGTTCTGCGTTTTAGCATTTTATTAAATTGTTATGAAACCATATCATTATAAGATATGGGTATGGAAAAAGGATACTATTTATATACTAATGGTTAGTGAATTATAGGGGACAACGCTGTTTTCATACCACAATAATAGTGGTAGGGGGGAGGTTTAAACTTAGGCTTGCCAGGAATTATATGTTAAGGAATGACCTCAACAGTGAGACCTTGTCAACAAGATCTTAAGTTATTTAATGCATGACTTGAAAGGCGAGAGAGGGGATTTTATTAATTCATGTTGTTATAGAATGGATTCTTGAGGGAATATTTCATGGATGGCTAATCGCATCTTTTAATTTATGTATGTTTTCTTTAGACTGTGTGTGCTAGGAAGTTAAAGTGTTGTGTGATTGTTATGGTCACCGGTTTCCCTTTCGTCTTGTTGACCTACCATGAAGGGTTCTTGAGTTTTTCGTCATGTGGTTGATAATTAATCTGATCTTGTAGCGCATTGAATCCTTCTTGGGTTGGGCCTAGATTTTTTTTGGCATTTCCTTGGTCATGGTTATGCATATCGCCATGTGATGGCATGATTCTAGATGAGGGGATCATTGCCCTCCATAATGGAAAGAGGCACATAATAACCTAGCCGGAGTCTGTGCCTTCCACATGAGTGTTGTTGATCATCGTAATTTTTCTATTGGTGCTTGGGTGGCAATGCCTTCATGCATTTGGTTGCTTGCCATCGAAGTTCTAGTTAGCTGGAAGTCAAGATTGTTGTGTTGGGATGGGGAGTTTGTTACTTAGCTGGTAGGCATGGTCATGTTGTGTCAGGCGGGTAGTCATTCTCCTTGTTTTTTCATGCTTGTTTCTCCCTGTTGCGCTTGTGCCAAGGCGTGGAGTCATAGTTTTCTTTTGCCTCATCGGCGTGCGCGTGTTCATCATCAGTTTGTGTGGTTAACTATGACATCGTTTCCTTCCTTCCTAAAAACAAAAAAAAAATTGTACCTTCTACTTCGCTTGTATTCATAACGATGGGGTCGGTACAATCTCATTAATCACTCTTATCAAATACTTTATGCAAACACATGGAGAGTGTACTATTATTATTATATATTTTTATGGATTATGAATTAATTATATTAACAAATGAGATTATGGTTGTATTGAATTTAAATAATTTCAAACTTTAATAAACATATTAAAATTATTTACAATATTATAAATTTTATATAATTATTGTATGAAATATAAATTCTAATAATTATTTACTATTATTAAATAGTAATAATAACACATTAATAATAATAATATAATTTTTAGGTCATGCCCAAGCCACAAGAGACCCCCTTGTTTGTGGGAAAAGGGACACCCTCCGCGCAACCACCCCCTTGTTTGTGGGAAAAGGGAACCCCTCCACGCAACCATTTGAATATTGAAATCTACAAAGGTGTACATACTCTACTCCCCTATGGATTTGAACTCGTGACCTCCTACAAGGAAACACATGTTCTTAACCATTAGGCTAGATTGGCATTCAAATGGTAGTCGACTCTAATAGAATCCCAAGATTCACAAGATTGGAGCCAATCATCTGCGTGAATCTGTAATCATTTTTGGGTGCCATGATTTAGGATTTTGCATGTTGTAAAGCATATAAATAACGTGTGTTGTAATTGTAATAAGTTGATATTACTACTAGTAGTTTGGTCATGTAGATGTAAGCTGAATTAACTGCAGTGTAGTTCTTGTGTAAAGAAAGAGAGTAGGATGACAATTGTGTCTTAGTTGTAGACCAAGGTTAGTCATGTAACTCTTTATTGAATGAATGAATATTAAGACAACAAGAGAGAAATATTCTCAAGGAATGTGGGTTTTCCTGGTTAAATGTTTCTAGGGTAAAATCTCTATGCATTGTGTGTTTGTTGTTTATATTCTATTTAAATATGTCCTCTCTTTCATAGTATGTTTAGTGTGAGGATTGTTTTCTCTACCTTTAGTATCATAGTGTATTTGAGAAGTTATGATATATGTGATACCAAAGGTATTTTCGTTTATATGTACAAGTCGTGTCAGAGAAAGGTTACGAAAATCTTGGATATGAGATAAACCTAGGTCTAGTGGGAGTTGTAAGTTATTGATATTTAATTTGGGATTGAAAGAATGAAAAGAAATTCAAGGATAGAGATCAAAATATTCAATGTATATAAATTTGAGCTTTGGAAGAGTAATTTGGAATATCTCCTTGTAGATCAAGAGTACTGGGTGTTTGTGAGTCACAGAACAATTTCGATAGGTATGATGAAGGAAGAATGGGAGAAAATTGAGACGAGGAAAAGGATTAGAATTCAATTTTGTCTAGAATAGTTGGTATTTCTAAATGTCTCGGGTGAAGAATCTACAAAGAATTTGTGGGACAAGTTGGGAATATTGTACCAGTCAAAATACTTGGTAAACAAGTTGTTTCTTCAAAAGAAATTGTATCTTTTGAGGATGAGGGATTTTATCTCATTAACAAAGAAAAAAATCCATTCAACATTGTAATAAGTCATTTATTATCTATTGATATTGAAATCAATGAGGATTATAAATGCATTATCTTGTTGTTCTCTCTGTCATACTTTTGGGACAACTTAGTCATGGATATCAAGAGTAATTAGACCATGTTAACACTTGAATATGTGGTTGCATATCTATTTTTAGAATAAATGATATGGAATAAATGGAAGAATCTACCAAGGATTCCTTGATGGTGATAGGTCAAGAAGTTAACATAGATAAATGTACATTCTCTGGTAGAAATTCTAATTCGAGGGGTAGGTCTAAATCCTCTCTTAAGTTGAAGATAAGATGTTGCAAATGTGGTAAAATTGAGCTTTACAAGAGAGAATTAAAGTTGAAAGTGACTTATATCAATTCAAGATCTGATAATAAGTAGTCGAATAAGATAAATACTACTTCAGATAAAGGAGGTGATGTGTATCTAGAATTGACTAGTATATAGTCAGATCATGATATTTGCTTGATCGAGTTAGGTGCATCATTTCATATGAAACACCATAAAAATAATTCTCTGAATATGAGTTATATGAAGGAGGATATGTATTCTTGGGGGACAACAAAAACCAAAATTGTTGGATGAGAAGGATTCCAACTGATGCTACAGGATGGGAGGAGTAGGACCCTTCTAGGTGTGCTACATATTTTGAGTTTGGAAAGAAATATGATATATATATAATTAAAATTAGTGATGTAGGTGTGCACACTTTATCTTAGAAGGATATGTGAAAAATGGTCAAGGGAGAGATGTCCTTAATGAAGATATTTTAGATTGGAACCTTATACAAGTTGTTAGGGGATGTTGACTTAACTCGATACAACATCATTTTTTTTCTTGAAGTCAACTCAACATTGAATTGACTTGACTTGAATTGGGTTGATTTCATACAAAAAAACTTGATTGTTCTTCGTTAAGTCGAACCAACCGTGTTATGGAAACAAAGGATGAGACATATTAGTGAAAAATGACTTCTATCTATGCACAACAAAGGTATGTTTGAAGGGTTTCCTGATTTTAATTTGGAATTCGATTTATGTGAACATTGCATAGATGGAAAAAAAATGAGGTTAGATTTATATCAGGGGATACAAGAGAAAAAAATATTATGGAATTGATACATAGTGATGTTTTTCTCTCTTCATAGGTCCCTTCACTAGGAGTATCTTTGGATTATGTCTGCTTCATAGACGATTTTTGAGGGAAGATATGGCCATATCTGTTAAGGAAGAAATAAAATGTTTTCAAGAAATTCAAAGAGTTGAAATCTCTTTTGGAAAACTACACATATAAGAAGATCAAGGTGCTAAGAGGTGACAATGGAGGTGGGTCCCGTGGAAAGTATTTTAATCTTTTTTGCAAGTAGTGTAACATATCACGCCAAAATACCACACCATAAACCACACAAAAGAATGGAGTTACTGAAATAATGAATAGGATGTTGATGGATAAGGCAAGGAGCATGCTAAGTGGTGTCAACCTTGCATGAGAATTCTAGGAACAGGTAGTCAACACTCCAAAATATTTGATAAATAAGTCTCCTTCATCAGTCTTAGTCGACTCCATTTCACATGAGTTATAGTTTGCTAAGAAGCTTTCACTTTCACATATCAGATTCCTTGTATTTGATGCATTTTTGCATGTTCCCAAGGAAAAGAGGAACAACTTGGAAAATAACACAGTAAAGTGTATTTTCATTGGATACAAGTATGGAATCAAAGGATATAAGATATGGGTTCAACAGTTGAGGAAAATAATTTATATTGAATATGTGGTATTTAGGGAAGTGAGAGGGATTTTGAAGTCTGAAGAGGTTCAAATTAAGAAAGAAACAAAGAATATGGTGTTTGAACCTGAGGAGTGAAGAACACAATTTAGATGAGTCAACTAAATTAATTGAAGAGGAGAAACAACCAACTCTAGAGTAAGGAGAATATTTGAAAGGTATATTCCAATGCCCAATTTATGTTTTTCATTTGTTTTATTCACCATTGACAAGGAGCCCAAGTTAGTCAACGAGCTAGTCGACTCGAGAAAGGGTAAAATCTGGAAGGATTCCATGGCTGAATAAATGTAATCCTTCCATAAGAGTGAAACATGGGATTCAGTCGAGCTACTTGATGAAAGGAAACCTGTGAGTAGAAAGTGGGTGTTCAAGAAAAGTTCAATGCGACAGGTATAGTCTAGAAGTTCAAATCTTGACTAGTAGTGAAAGGATATTCCCAAGTCAAGGTGGTTGATTTCAGTGATATTTTCTCTCATGTTGAAAAATTAAATTCTATTAGAGTAGTAATGTCTCTAGGTGAAACATTTTATCTTGAAATAGTGAAAATGGATGTGAATACAACATTCCTACATGGGGACTTGGAAAAATAAATCTATTTTGTTATAGTGAAAATGGATGTGAATACAACATTCCTACATGGGGACTTGGAAAAATAAATCTACGTGACACAACGTGAAGGATTTGTAGTAAAGGGAAAGAAAGAGATGGTGTGAAGATTGAAAATATCCCCTTATGGTCTAAATAAATCACCAAGGATGTGGTATCAAAATTTTGAAACATACATCCCAATTTTCGGATTTGTGATAAGCAAGGATGAACACTATGTATATTCCAAGGAAGAAGGAATCCATTTAATATATGTAGATTTGTATTTCGAAGACATGTTGTTGGTTAGTAAGAACATGGATGCAACAAAGGAGGTGAAGATGCAATTTTTCTCCAAGTTTGTTCTGAAGGATCTCCATGCAAAAAACTTGATTATAGGAATGGAGATAAAGACATATTGGGAAGTCACAAAACTATGGTTAAATCATAGAAAGTACATTGAAACAATCTTGAAGTGGTTCAACATGCAAGATTGCAGACCGATCAAGGTACCAATTCTCATGGGAGAAAAGATGACTGCTAAATAGTTTCCAAAGACGTAAGAAAAAATAGAGGACATTTCGCATGTTCCCTATGCTAGTGTTGTTGGTAGTATGATGTATGCAATGGCCTAACAAGATCCTATATTGATCATGGAATGGGAGTTTATAGAAAATACATGTTGACACCTAGAAAATAACATTGAAATGTTGTAAAGAGAGTGTTCTGGTATTTTTGTGGCACAACAAAATATGCTATATGATACCAAGGGAAACCTGAAACTAACAAGTAAATGTACATGGATTTGTCAATGTAAATTGTGCTATAGATCTGGATCGATGATGGTTGAATAGTAGATATACATTCAAGATGTTCGATGGAGAAATATATTGGATGAGTAAGTGACATGTGGTCGTATCGTGGTCGAAAATAAAAACTGATTACATTGTATCCACTCAGGAAATCAAAGAAGTTGTATGAATGCATGAATTGTGTTCAGGGATTGGGTTTGAGAAGAGAGCTATGGAGATAAATTTTGATAGTCAAAGTGCATTATTCCTGGTAAAGAACCTAGGTTACAATTTTAGGATGAAGAGTATTGATGCACAATACTATTTCATTGGAGACATGGTGGAAAGAAAATATGTGTTGCTAGAGAACGTAGATACATTGGAAAATATAAAAGACCCTTTGAACACGTTTGTGAGTGTTTCAAAATTCTCTTGGTGTAGAGAGGAAATGGGAATTCCTACCATGGTTTTGTGAACAAAAGTTTATGCTCTCTTGTATCAAGAAAGAACAAAAAAAGTGGGAGTGTTAGGGTGTTATATTATGTGTAGTGAAGGAACAATCATCTAACTAGCTAGTTGAGGTGGATCGACTGAGTGATGAATCAATCAGAGAGTCAAGTTCAGTGGATGGTCAAGTCGAATGGTCAAGTGACAAACTGTAAATTTTAAGGATGTTCTAGTGATAGACTGCAAATTTTATGGTTGAAGTGGTTTACCATAAAGATTGAAAGGTAAATTGAAAATAGAACGATTAGTAGTCAACTTGAGACCAACTGGGTATTCGATTGGTATCCAACTGGTAGTTGATTGTAATAGAATCTTGATATTCATGTGATTGTATCCAATCATCTGTGTGGATCTATAATTATTTTTGGCCACCATGATTTAGGGTTTTTCATGTTGTAAATCATATAAATAATGCATGTTGTAATTGTAATAAGTTGATGTTTCTAGCATTAGCTTGGTCATATAGATGCATGTCGAATTGGCTATAGGGATATTGTGTAAATTAAGAGAGTAGGATGATGATTGTGTCTTAGGCGTAGAACAATATTATTCACACAACTCTTTATTCAATGAATGAATAAGACAACAAGAGAACAATATTATCAAGGAATGTTGGTTTTACCGGTTAAGGGTTTCCAGGGTAAAATCTCTATGTACTATGTGTGTTTGTCATTTGTTTTGTGTTTAAATTTGTCTTCTCTTTCCTAGTTGGGTTAGTGTGGGGATTATTTTCTCTACAATAAAAACATTGATCACTTTGATGTCACATCATGATGTTCATCAAGGGTTTTGTCACATTGCAACATTTATCAAGGGTTATGGAGGATTGTAAAGTTCCTTAATAATTCAATCAGATTAAAACATTCATATTGACTAACTTTATGTCAAATTGCCATGTTACTTAATGGCCATGTTGGATTATGATGCTCATGGAGGGTTATGTCACATTGTGACATTAATAAATGGACCATGTTATCAATGTGCTTAATATATTCCTATCAATATTCATTAAGCGTTACACTAGAATGCCACAATATTCACAGGTTATCTTGGATTGCAACATTACTCAAGGGTTTTGTCACATTGTGACATTAAACTTCATTGAATTATATTGAATTGCTACATTCCTCAATGCTTATGTTTCATTTCAACATTCATCAATGGTTATGTATACTATGGCATTCCTCAGTGGTTATGCCAAATTGTGACATTCATGTTGGTTAACTTGATGTCAAATTGTTGCATTCCTTAATGATTATGTTGCATTAATTTTGGTCAAATTTGGTTGTCGATAGCTAACTATGGATGATAATAGTTAATTATTGTTAACTATAGTTCACCATGTAGATATGATTTGACAATGGTTGACTATTGCTAACCATGTTTGACTATGCTTTGACCTTTCTTGACTATGGTTGAGTATGGCCAACCATGTTTGAAAACACTAAGAATTTTACCATATGGTTATGATATCTATGGTGACATTCCTTTAGGTTTATGTCACATTTAGTTTGGATAAATTTGGTTGTCCATTGATGATTATGGATGATAATAGTTGATTATTGTTAACCATAATAGACCATGTCACTATCATTCAATTGAATTTAAAGCCTCCACACAAAGAATTTTTATGACATGAGTGCCTAAAAAATAAAAAATTGCAAAATGAGTATAATATGTTTCATAAAAAACCAACTTGTGGTATGCATTTGTGATGTTAGATACCACCTAGAATTTTGCTAAAAGTTTGGGTAGATTGATTATTTTTACCATTCTCATGAAACTTAAATTTACAATTTGGTAGTAAGCTTTAGGTTATTTTCAAGAATATGAATAAAAATAATTTAGCTAAAAAGAGACATCGTATGTGGGTAGATACTAACTCTTTACTACATTATATTTATATCTTCATTGACTTATATCAAATTACAACCTTCTTCAATGGTTATGTTGCATTACAGTGTTCGTAAAGGGTTATGCTGGATTGCAAAGTTCCTCAATTGTTATGTTATATTGTGACATTCATATTGGATAACTTTATATCAAATTGGTAGATTTATTAATGGTTATGTTTCATTTTGATGTTAATCAAGGGTTATGTGCATTGGGTTTGGTTGACTTCAATTGGTCATTGCTCATTATGGATGATAATAGTTGATTAGTGTTAATTATAGTAAATCAAGTAGACATTATTTAACAATGGTTGACTTTTTCTAACCATGTCTGACCATGGTTGACCATGTTTCAAGAGACTAAGATGTTTATAATATGGTTAATATATATATTGGAATGTTCTGCAAGGGTTATGTGAGTTTGAAACATTTATCTTGGCTAACCTTATATCAAATATTACCTTCCTTTATGGTTATGTTGCATGTGTATATTTATCAAGGATTTTGTCACATTGAGTTTGGCTGACTTTGGTTGGTTGTGATTGATTTTACTTTATGGTTATGTCAAATTGTTCATGGTTCATGAAGTCTCTTTGTAGGTTGACTCTTGAGAACACCTAAAAAATGTTATTCATTCAAGTACCATGTTCGTAATTTAGCATAACTCCTAGACAAAGCATTTTTTTGAGGTTTCATTTGTTTTTGTTATAGATTTGTAATTATTTGAATGGATGTGTTATAAATGGGGTTTTGGAAAGTATATTAAAAAGTTACAATCTTTAGAAAATGTTGTTAGGCAATATATAATGGAGACCTTATGAATATGTTTAAGATTATATTTAATGGAAAATTAAATTAATTACAAAAAAATCATACTCTATGTTTATTCTATAAATCTATGATCATAGGTCATAAATGAAATTTTTCTTTATCACATATTTTTCAAATAAAAAAATGTAGATTGTAAGATTTCATATAATAAAATGCAATTTTTTTTCTTAAAATCTCTAATACATTTTTTTTTTCACTATCATTGAGTTGAATTTAAAGTGTCCATACTAATGATGTTTATAACCTAAGCGCTTGACAAATAAAAATTTTCAAAATGAGTACAATATGTTTCATAAACAACTAACTTGAGGTAAGAATTTGTGATGCTAGTTACAATCTTTCAAAATTGTTGTTAAGAAATATACAATGACAAATTTATGTTGTTTAATGTGAAGTTGATTATATGATTATCATATATTACTATTAAAAACATATACATTTACCAATTTTGACATTGTTAAATTATGTTTGACCATGGGAAACTATGGTTGACCATGTTTGACGGGAATTCTTAACTTAATTATCAACATTGCATGGTATTATTCAATCATTGTTACTGAAATAATAAGAATTTTTCATTTTAGTTAAAATGTAAATAAACATTATTCATGCACGTGAAATTGCTATAAATAATGATCGATACACATTGTAATGTTATAAGTAATGGTACATACACTTGGAAATTCTATCATTATTTGACTTGAATGCTATAAATAGTTTGGATGATAGACACAGAAAGTAAAAATAGAAAAATTTCTAACTTAATTTTGTATTATAAAGAGGATAGGAATAAATTGTAGAGATTTGTATTAACATTTTATAGGAAAACAATGGGCAATACATAAATATTTAAGTTATGGATGAAAGTATTGAAATAGAAAAAATGGAAAGTGTACTATTTTATAAACTTAGTTGAATGTACCAAACATTTGCACTAAGTTATGATTAGACATAAACTTTCGAAAGCTAAACCATGGAGGATTCCATCATTACAATTGGTTGTTTCTTCTTCCATGTTCTCTTTCTTGACTAATTAGTGTTGGAAGGTTGTGATTGCAACCGGGGGAGAATTTTTTAGAATGTCATTGATGTGGTTGAAAAGTGATTTTTCTATTCTATCTATCATGGTAGTTAGGAAACAATTTTTTTTAACAATTTACACATATATGAGTTCCCGACTATACATGTGTTCATTCATGATGAATTGCAAGTTTTCCATTTCCTAAATTTGCCTTGCCATATTCATGTGATGCCTCAATCATGGTTTAGCTTCTGCATGCAATACATGTTATGAACTTGCATGCCATCTAATCCACTTTAGTACTTCCTTGGAGACATGAGTTGTGTGCCTACTAGCCCCTTCTCATAAACCTTAATGTGTTGTCAGATATTTTACAATTCACACATCACACAATGCATATTGTTGGTGCATGCCATTTTGGGGAAATGCACAACAATTAATGAGGACAGTTAGAAAATGGACCAGAAAAGGAGCGTTCTCCGGAAAATAGGAAAATAAACACCGAGAAAGTAGGAAGTCAAAGGAAGGACAAAGGACATGGATCAAAGAAGAAAATAATTGGATTGTGGATCACCCGCGTGCAAGAAGTTGGAAAGTGGAAAAACCTAACTCACCTAGGGTTAGATGGTTAGGGTTTTGTTCATTGTTGTAACAGGTATTTTACCCTTTTTGTAGTATAAATATGTATTATGACATATGAGGAGATCTAGTTAGTAGCATTTTTGTGAGTTATTAGTTTTGGTTGAGAGTTGTGGTGCTAATAGTGATATCATGCTCTTAGAGTCATTTTTGGAGATAGAGATATGCATTGTAATCAAGGGTAAGGTCACAAGTTGCGGAGTTTGGTGAACTCTTGTCAACCTCCCTTGTACTCAACTATATTAATAGGTAATGCACACAACATTATAAACATTGTAATGCACACAACATATGTAATGCACATTAGTTGCTTATTTGGTGTCAGAATCCTTATTTAATTTCTTATGCAACATATTCATACTATAAAGTATCTCCTCCTAAGGCTTCATAATCCTTTCATTATGAGCTCTATAAATATACACTTCTCTATGCAGGATTCTCATAGTTAGAGGATCCCGTTTTTCTCTCCTCTCATTTGACTATGTCTCAACATTTCCCATTCAGACATGCATACCTATGATCTCTTCCTCATGGTTGTAGGATCCCTAAGAATCATCCATAACTCCAATCCTCATATAAGAACTAAATTTTATTTTTGGTACCTCTAATTCTACAAGAAATTTGCATGTAATAATTATTTTTAACACATGCATAACATAAAACATTTCATAATTGGAACACAGGTTATTATTTATCCCAATTTATGAAGGAAACAATGCACCAATTAAAAATTATGATTCTTTAAATGCATTCCTCTCTTAAACATTTTTCCAATGGTATTACTCATGCCTCATAATGTGTTCTAAGGAAAAGTTACAACATTTACAAGTTGTAATTTCCACTCTCTTATTGTTACATAAATCTCTTTGATCACTTTCTGAGAAATTTTAGTGCTCAATTCAAAATTATGGGTTGATAAATATCAACACATGTTTGGTGACTATTGGTTTGCTCAAATCTTAGCTTCAAGATGAAATTTATGTTCAATAATATAGGTGAGACCAAGGAAGGCAAGAATAAGGGGACAAGATAAGAGGTGGAAAGAGGGAGGAGGTTAGAAGAGGTGAAGTCCTGATAAAGGAAAGGAGGGAGGATCCAAGAGAGGGCCAAAGGGGAAGCGTTAAGTACCAAATATCTGCAAATAATCACCACAATATATACCAAGAAAAATATGAACAATATCCTTTATTATTACCAAAACTCTTATGGTAGGGAAACACCATACAATAGATCTTATTATGGAAAGGATCCTCTCCTGTTCAATTGCCACTTTGAGGGGGAAACATCCTAATTAGCTACACACTCCAAATAAAATACTTCACAACTTGTCTCATTACATTGGTTGAATCCCTTTATATAGTGCTACCAACCACTAAGAACATTCTAGAGGAGGAACCTTCTAGAAGTATAACCTTCTAATAAGTCCTCTTACATTTATTATTTTTATACCAATCTATCTAAATACCATAGTGGAGATTATTTAATAATATAGTGGACCTAATCCACCTTAAATTGAATGGCCTCTACTATTATCATTATGGGCCCTATGGCCCCCCTACTACCTATCTATCCACACTAAATTCCACCCCCCTTATAAAAGAGTTGTCATCAATGCTTGTTATGAGGGTGTACAACCATATACTAGGGTTCCATGGATAAATGTGGACCATAATGTTGAAGTAGGCAAGAGAAACAAGGTCCCATGTGGGAATGCTAGCCATCATGCTGAAGTAGCCGAAATACCACTCTAAATCAAGGTCCCATGTCCAAGTGTTCATGTGAACTCCATGATGAAAATATCAGACCTCAATATGCATTTATTCCAACAGTATACACTAATCATGTATATAGTAATATGCATATCCATCCACATAGTTGGACAGGGTTGAAGTTGAATTTGGAAGGAACAATACCTTTGGATAATATGCAAACTGGACACTGGTAGTCATAATTGGCTCCAAATTTGTCACATTGATGTTCTCTACATAAGGTGGAGTAGAGTCATCAAATAAATAGTTATCATCCCAAAAATTAAAATGGTGCCTATACCAATCATCACAGTCGACCTCAAAATCAAACCAATCATAGGATTATTGATTGTGTTTTTCCCTAATGGCCTACATAATATACCTTTCTTTCCTTCCAAGTTTGAACTCTAGAATATATTTCTCCTGAATATTTTTTCATTCAACTTTGAACTCTTCAAATTGTTTTCTTGATGGATTCCATGATTCTAAAGAGAATATCCATTGGAAATAGCATATATAAGACACTAAAAGAAATATATTAAAATACCCATCTAATGGAAAGGATATGGTAGCAATCTGAGCAACTTGTGAAAAGTTATGAGCTCTGCAGTCTCGTCATTGTCACAAAAAAACCTGAAAAATGACGCATTTCAAATCAACAATATCTTCACTTTGGGAGCTCCCATTCAAATTTTTTTTTTTGGAAATTGGGTAAAATTGTGAGATGAACTCATATTTATTTTTTTTGTGAAAATTTAGGCGTAGCTACTACATAAATAATAAAAATCACGTGACTTTCCACAAAAAAAAAACAAGAAAATTAGAATATTTTAAAATGATGATATTTTCACTTCTCGGACTTCGATTCAAACATTTTTTTTTTTAAATTTGATGTTTTTCTGAGAGGAACTCATATACAAAACCAATTTATGAAAATTTCACATAGAAAACTACAAGATTTCTCTAGAGTGTCGTGACCCTCTTTTTCTTCTTCAAAAAATATGCAAAAAAAAAAATGCCCACAATTTCGGCCAAGGAAAGTACTATGATACCACATGTTAAGTAAGAAAGATCTGCAAATATAATAACGAAAAGAGATACCAAGAAGAACATTCAAAAATTTCTTTATTATTACCAAAACCCTTATGGTAGGGAAACACCATACAATATATCATATTATGGAAGAGATCCTCTCTTGTTCACTTGCCTCTTCGAGGGGGAAACCTTTGAATGAGCTACACACTCCAAACATGATACTTCACAACTTGTCTCATTACAATGGTTGACACCATTTGTATAGTTCTACCAATCACTAAGAACATTCTAGAGGAGGAACCTTATAGAAGTAGAACCTTCTAATAAGTCATCTTACATTTATTATGTTTATACTAATATATCTAACTACCATAGTGGGACTTATTTAATAATATAGTGGACCTAGTTCACCTTACATTGAATGTCCTCCACTATTATCGTTATGGGCCCTCGGGACCCCCTATTACTTCTCTAGATAAACTACAGGAAGGGTGTATGTGGTGGGATATGGAGGTGAGAATAGTAAAAAGGATGATCGGTAGGGGAGGAGGATTAGTCGACATGAAGGAAAGGAGGGAAAATTCATCAGAGGGTTGGGAGATAAGGTGATATGAAATGGAAATTTGATGGGAATGGGAGGAAAATGGTGAGGGTAGAGCAGAGAGGGGAATACGTGAGACCAAGAGAGGTGGAAATGAGGGTATGGGTTGAGAGGGTAAAAGGTGGAGGAGGTGAGTAAAGGTGAATGGTAGATGGAGAGGGGAGGATGAGTGGTGGGAATGAAGGATAGGAATACAAATATAATGGGGTAGGGTGAGGAAAGATTAAGGGGGTGCTAGAGAGGATGAGAGGAGGTGAGGGTTAGGTAAAGGGGAAGGGGAATGTGGTGGGATAAGGAAGGGTGGGTATGAGGGGTAGATGGGGTGGAGGGAATGAAAGGTTTGGGAGAGGAGGTGAGTGGAGATGGAATTTGGATGGGGAGGGGTTGAAAATGGGGAAGGGTGAGAAGAGTGGGAGATAGGTGAGACAAGGGGAGACGGGTATGAGAGGGTGGTGCAAGAGAGGCAAATGGTGAGCAGGTGAGAATAGGCAAAGGGTGGATGGGTAGGAGAAGGAGATAAGTGAGACCAGGATATGTGGGCATTATGGGTGGGGTGAGATGGGTAAATGAGGAAGATGTGATAAGATCAATATGTAGGTATAAAAGTGTGCACATGATCGACAATGTGCACACATTCTTAGAGTGCATTCACATTCTTTTCATTTCAATTTTTTTTTTGGTGGGAGTGAAAAATCTAGAGTATGTGTATGTTTAGTTGGTTACCTCAGATATAGGTTCATAATGAAAAACTTTGGTCTCCAAATACATTAAAACTTCCATTTTTATGAATACCTTTAAATATCTCTATTTTTTTGTTATTTTTCTTTAGTCTATACAAAACTGTTATTGATGAAACTATAGACACATATATAATCAACTATGTAGATACCAAATATATGATTTTTTTAAAGAAATATTGTTAATTATTTTTAATACAATTTTTTCTTGAAATATGTCATAATCTTAAAATACATACCTCTTTTATTTACACTATAAGTTTTTCCCGCCTTAACCATTTTTAAAATAAGTTATATGCTACACTAGTATAGATTGAGATCTACAATATAAATATAAATAAAAAAGAGTTTTATAGTGCTAAGACCAGTGTACCTAACACTGACAGAAGGCCTTGCAATTTCAAGGATATATTGACTTTCATAATTTAAGAGAAACAGAAAATTGACATTATAAATTTTAAAAAAATAATGGTGCACAAGAACAATGTGTTCTCTACAATTGTACATTTTTTTTAAGCAAATTTCATCATTTAGGTACTCAAAAATAGTACTAACAGACACATATGCATTATATTTTGCATAAAAAAGTAACATATCATTGTTAGGAAAACTCAAATTTCACATAGTCGTACACCATTTCTATAAATAAAATTATATATTCGGAAATATAACTCATTTTGCTACATTTCATATTTTTACACCATATTCAAATTCATTGTGAAAGTACCTTGAATCATCCATCCAAGCTAACATATTTTTTTTTCCATGTTTACATTGCCACTAATACATCATGAGAGGCGATCGTTAACTTGCACTCACCCTTTCACTTTAAAAAAACATGACATGATTGTTCTCATATGAATATCCATGAGAGTGAACCACTGTATGTACCTACCTTCTATAATAATACCATCTATCACAATGCTAATACCATCTATCACAATGCTAGCATGTGTAATGATTTAGCTAGCATGTATAATGATTTGAACGAAAATAAATGGAAATACATTTACCATGTATATATACACTTATCATAGGTAAATTCCATAAGAAAATACCATGCATGCGAACTTTGTACATATCTATTGTCCAATTGTTCTTTATGAAGGATGTATTTTGTTATTATAGAAGACTATTTCAGAGCTATTGGTCCCTATCAATTACTTGCTATGTAATGTCTTAAACTAGCTATTTTTTATTTATTTATAATGAAGAGAACATGGGGAGGCTTTTCATATGTATGTATCTTGATCTTGAAGTGTTTATCTCTCCGCGAAAGATAAGACTCATTCACTGCTACAAATAGAAACTAATATGGAAAAGCTACTTTATTGCAATAATTTCCTTACCTTAAATCTAATTTCTGTGCCTAGTCATTCTTAATCATTGCCTATTCATCCGATACTTCCAAAGTGGCCAATGAATGTGATAATGAGATTATTCAATTTGGTCATTAATTCCATTAATTAATTAATTTTA